>JAFLJL010017990.1:35593-105593 GCA_018398815.1 Conus ventricosus
TCGTTTTTTTTTTTCTTTTCTTCTTTCTTTTTCTTCTTTTTTTGTGTGTTGATCTTTTCTTCTTTTTGTGTGTGTTGATCTTTCTTTTTTTGTGTGTTTTTTTTGTGTGTTGATCTTTTCTTTGTTGTTGTTGTTGAAAATCTGGAAGTCTTATCAACAAATTCCGGAAATCGAATAAGTGGTCAAATCAAGGAATTCAAGGTCAATTCGGGAGGGCTGGCAACTACGCCGTTTGCGACAATAACGTGATACGATGCGCAACACACACACACACACACACACACACACACCCCACACACACACACACCACACACACACACTAAATAATTAGCTGCGGAGGAAAAGCAGTGCATGCAGGCAAGTCATTTTGAAGAAGATACTTTGATAAGATCTCCGGAGAACATTCTGTTTCTCTTCGAGCCCCCTCTGCATGGAACACACTTCCTTTCTTTCTCCGCAGCTCTGTCTGTCTGTCTGTCTGTCTGTCTGTCTGTCTCTCTCTCTCTCTCTCTCTCTCTCTCCTCTCTCTCTTCTCTCTCTCTCTCTCTCTCTTCTCTCTCTCTCTCTACTCTCTCTCTCTCACACACACACACACACACACACACACACACACACCACACACACACACACATTACACCATCTTTAATACATACCACTTGCTTCGTCCAAGACAGTCCGGGTTCCGACACAACCATTCATGCCACACAGCCCTGATCAACCTGGTTGATGACTGGCTAAATAGCATTAACAACAGCAGATGTTGTGGTGTTTTATTTATTGATTTTTAAAAGAAAATTTTAATTGTATGGTTTATCCACAAGAACTCTTACGTTTTTTTCACTCATATCTCACAAATAGGCAACAATGTGTGAAAATTAATACAACTTTCTCTTTCATTTCAAACACTTTCCTATGGCGTCCTACAAGGCTGTATCCTGGGTCCCTTACTGTTCACAATTTACATCAATGATCTACCTCTCCATATCACATCCAACTGTGAACTCTTTGCTGATGATACAACAATCCATACAAATCATTTTGATGTTACTGTTCTTGCACAAACTTTACAAGAAAGTGCGAATGATCTCGTAAAATGGACTGAACTAAATCGCATGTCGATTCACCCTCAAAAAACTAAATCCATGCTTATCACAATCAGACAAAAAAAATCACTATGAAGTTTCATCCCGTACATTTTAAAGATGAACCTGTTGAACAGGTTACATACCTCAAAGTGCTAGCAATAACAATTGATAACAAATTAGTTGACAAGCTCGCATAACTTCACTGTGCAAAAAAGTTTCACAGAAAGTCTATCAACTCTCCAAAATCAAACGCTTCCTCGACCTACATTCACGCAAGCTCTTTTTCAGTTTCATATTCAATCATACATAGACTATGGGTCTACTCTATGGGACTCTGCTAGCGCTAGCACCCTCAAACCATTGCTAAGCCTACACAAACGAGCACTCAAATTAGTCCTAAAAAGCAGTAGTCTCCTAGACTCAGACTAAAAAAAAGGTTCAAGTTCTCCCCTTAAGTCTGAGATTAGAATACAACAAAGGGATCATAATGCACAGTATTGTGTCTGGGAAAGCATCCTCAAAATTAGTCCACAGATTCTAAATTAATTCCTCAAGGACTCTACCCAAACTTCATGTCCCTGTCTTAGAATTGACTTATTCAAATGCAGTTTAACATATTCAGGTTTCTGTCGATGGAACGAGTTCCATGTTCTTAGAACTGACTTATTCAAATCCAGTTTAACATATTCAGGTTCCTGTCGATGGAACTCGCTTCCTGAGTCAACCAAACAACACGAATGCATATCAACCTTCAAACAATATTTCAACCATCTTATGTGCCAATGCTTGCATACTCCGCCATAAATCCACCACCAACCACTACCACCCTTTTTGCTTTATGCATGAACCTGACTATTAAGAAAGTGCTTTGTGCTTGAAATGCACATGCTATTCTGTTTAGTAAGTATGTCATATGTGAGTACGTGCGCGCGCGCGCGCGCGCGCGCGTGCGTGCGTTGCGTGCGTGTGTGTGTGGTGGTGTGTGTGTGTGTGTGGTGTGTGTGTGTGTGTGTGTGTGTGTGTCTGTGTCTGTGTGTGTGTGCTGTGTGTTTTCCTACTACCTCCTGCCCTCCTGTCGTTATGCTTGTATTCTTATGCGACTCTCTCTCTCTCTCTCTCTCTCTCTCTCTCTCTCTCTCTCTCTCTCTCTCTCTCTCTCACGATTCTGCTGGAATAACTTGATTTATTATCTTATGACATTCCCTCCTGGGCTATCATTATGAATTTTGTTTCCATTTGTGCTTTATTTTCATTTTTTCCCCCCTGGTGCTTCAAAATCGATTGTCTTGCATCTTCTTGGATTCTTTTGATTGTCAGATTGTTGTAAACATGGTCTTTCCCTCACCCCACTCTCGCCTCTTTCTCCCTCCATCCCTTCCTCCTTCTCTCTCTCGCCCTTCACTGCACTCCTTTCGCTCAGGTCTCCTCTCTCTCTCTCTCTCTCTCTTCTCTCTCTCTCTCTCTCTCTCTCTCTCTCTCTCTCAACATTTTTTTTATATTTCTTATTTCTTATTCCGTATCTAATTTTGTTCTATCCATTTTGTACATGCTTCTTTTGTTGCCTCATCTCATTTGTTGCCTCATCTTATTTTGTTGCCTCATCTATTTTGTTGCCTCATCTTATTTTGCATTGTTGACCTACTCAGGCGAGGCTCTTGATGTAAAAAAGGCACATCATGCTTATCTTATTATCATCGTAAATAAATTATAAAATGCTCATGTCTTGTCTTTCTTGTCTTGCCTCTCTCTTCTCTTCTCTCTCTTGTTCTCTCTCTCTTCCTCTCTCTTCTTCCTCATTTAACCCTATTTTCGTCTTTTGCCTTACATTAGTGGTGTGTGTGTAGTGTGTGTGTGTGTTGTGTGTTGCGGCGTGCGTGCGTGCGTGCGTGCGTGCGTGCTGCGTGTGTGTGTGGAGTGAGTGTGAGTGCACTCGCGTTCGTGCGTGCGTGTGTGTGTGTGTTGTATGTGTGTGTGTCGTGTGTGTGTGTTGTATTGTGTGTGAGTGACTGTGTGTGTGTGTGTGCTGTGTGTGTGTGTGGCTGCGTGCGGTCACCAACGTGCTCGAGCGTTCCTGTGTATTGTGTCGTTGTTTGTTGTGTTTGTTGTCTGCTGTCTGTGTCTGTTGTCTCGTGGCCCGAGCGCGCGCGTTGTGTATGAGTGTGTTGCGTGAACAATATGTGGTGTGTGTGTGTGTGTGTGTGTGGTGTGTGTGGTGGTGGTCGTGGTGTGGTGGTGTGCGTACGTGACGGCGCGCGCGCGCGTGTGTGTAAGTTTAGACCCGAATGTGTTCTGTGACACTAATAATAATAATATAATGAATTTTATATAGCGCCTATCCGGCTAAGGCAAGGTCAAGCGCTTGTACAATCACAGCGTTACACAACGGGTGCCTACCTGGGTGTTGCCGACTTAGTGCTGCCAGCCTGCTTCTTCAGCGTCGGGTTTCCCGTGTCATCCATTCAGTTGCGTCAATACGATCAACATTTCCTTACTTCTTTTTTTCCATTTCTCAAGCAGGGTGCATGCTATGTGTAACGTGTCATCCATACCAACGGCCAAACTGGCCTACTCTTCCGAAAGTTGGTGATGGGATTTTACATGTGTGCAAGATGTTATGCATGCGTTCACACACGGAACCTCGGTTTATAGTCTCATTCGAAGGACTGTATGGGAAATGGAGTCAGAACCAATGTTAACTCGAGGGAAAAATCCCCCTGTACCGAAACGCCCCGGCGGGGGTTCGAACCCGCAACCCCAGGATCACCAAGATTACGAGTCAGGCGCTCTACCAATTGAGCTATTCCGGCTTAGAAACATTATCATGACCAGATTTTGCAAGAATATAATTAGAAGTAGAATATGGCTTCCAAGTCATCAGTTGCATAAATCGGTGGCAGATATGTTAAAGTCCATAAATCTGTGATGCACAGTTCGCGAATGATTTCTTTTCTTTTTCTTTTGTGACCCGAAAGGAAACACACACACACACACACCACACACACACACACTACACACACACACACACACACAACGAGCTCCCCTCCATCCCGCCCACACCACACATTCATCAACACAATCAGGCATGCAGGTCCACACCCCCCCCCCCTTCCTTCCTCTCCCCTTTCCCCATCTCCCCTCCCCCCCCGCCCCTCCCCCTCCACCCTTTCCCCCCCCCCCCACCCCTCCCCTCTCCCACCTCCCCTCCCCCTCCCCTCTCCCTCCCTCCGCCCCCCTCTCCTCCTCTCCCTCTTCCCCCCCCCCCTCTCCCCTCTCCCTCTCCCTATCTCACCCTCCCCCCTGCCCCCCTCCTCCTCCTCTCCCCCCTTCCCCCCCCCCCCCCCCCCCCCCCCCCCCACATGGGAAATCGAAACAAGATGATATTACAGACTAATTTTGTTTGCATACTTGAGGAAAAATCGGTTTTTTAATGTGAAAAAAAATCTCAAAATAATGTCATTGGTGACACATTACTGTAGGACAACATTTTGAATTTCCCTCCCCCCCCCTCTCTCTCTCCTCTCTCTCTCTCTCTTGATAAACGCTTTAAGCTTGCAGAAAGGTTAACATAACATACGCGCAACATTTTTGATGGAAAAAGTGGAACCACTGGTATGTTGAGCAAAATAATTAACCTGAAAGATTAAAAAAAAAAATCAGTGAACAATGAACACGCTTTATTCCCGTGTACTCTTTTGAGTCAAAGGGAAACACAAAATATACGTAACAATCATGAGATGGCGGGTAGACGGACTAAGAGGAGCATGAAGTAAATGCGGGAGAGCACTCTGGGTACTCTGTTCTGTAAATATTAGGGGGTTATCTCGCTTCTTCCGCCTTCCCTCGGAGTTAACATTGGTTCTGACTCCATTCCCCTTACAGTCCTTCGAATGAGTACTATAAACCGAGGTGCCGTGTGTGAACGCACGCACAGCATCTTGCACACACGTAAAATCCCATCACCAACTTTTGGAAGAGAAGGCCAGTTTGGCCGTTGGTATGGATGACACGTTTCACATAGCATGCACCTTCCCCGAAGCTGGGAGTATGGCTGCCTTAATGGCGGGATAAAAAACGGCCATACAGACAAAATTCCACTACCTGTCTATACAGGCAGTGTCCGCAGGAGTGTCAGCCAGCGTACGCAGAAAGAAAGAAAGTGCATTAGCATTGTTTTCTCTCCAATCCGAGTTTGTTTTTGACTCCACCAATCCATCACCGGACTCACAAACCCCCACCCCCCCTCCTCTGCCTCATCCCACCCCCACCCCCACCCCACTCCCCTCGTCCCGATTCCAAAAACTGAAAAGTTGTTAAAAGATCTTTCCCGCTGTAATCCAGTCATAAGGCAGACAAAAATATTGATCAATAGGCAGACAAAATATTGATCAATAGGCAGACAAAATATTGATCAATATCCAGTCATACGCGTCCTCAAGAGTACGTTAATAGTATCACACTTTTAAGAGTGATGTATTATTTCCCCTCTCTCTCTTTGATTCAGTTAGCCGGATCTGGGGTAAGGATTACACAGTAATGAACTGTTTAATAATTCTGTTTTTAATTCAAATCGCTCGATCTGGGGTAGGATTACAGTAAATGTTCTGTTTCAAGAATATCTCTCTCTCCTTTTCCTCTCTCTCTCTCTCTCTCCTCTCTCTCTCTCTATATATATATATATATAATATATATATATATATATAATATATAAATATATAATAAATATATATATCTAATACTACCGGTGTACCCGCTTCGCTCGGTTATAATCTGCTGTAACAAAGATTATTCCTGGCCACCCCCACTCACACCAATATAAAAGACAATACAATAAAAATCAGCTTGGTTTGATTCTAAACAGTTTTTCCCATGATGAACCAATTGCCCCCATCCTCTCGCCAATCTACTTCTAGCATCCACCAATAATCTACCGACGCCCACTCCCATCTTGCTCTCAATCTGTTTTCCTCACGAATTTTTTTCTTAATACGATGCACAGTCCAACAGAGGGATGCCTGGTACTATGATGAACCTTACCGATGCCTTCCTCAATTCCTAGATTGAAGTTCTGGCCAAAATGACAACTCTGTAAGGGGCCGCCATAACCTAGTGGAATAAGCGCTGGACTCATATTCCAAGGACTTGGATTTGCGAATCCCGGCTTGGTCTTGTGAAATTTTAACGTGTGAATGTTTCCAGCTAAAATGACCGTTGGTACACCCCGATGTCCACCCGGGCCCCCGTCAGGTGTCAGTCTAAATTGACGGACCATCCAACTGCATATCCTTGATTTGGGCACGGACGTTAAATCCAACTCAAACAATGACAACTCTGTGAAATGCGACAACAGTTACTGGTCTCCCTGTTTGCGCAAGTATATTCAGTGTTTTCAGCGTTCAGTTCGTGATGCTGCAACCGTAGAACATTCCATGTTAAAACACGGAACGGTCAGTCCTGCCCCAAGGGAGAAAAATGTCTGACCCTGGCCTCTTGATGAATTTCAGAGCGAAAGATGGTTCCTGGAAACTGTAATCCATCAGAACAGGAAAGTGCAGGGATGAGTCCATGGGGATTCAGAGGAATATTTGGTGAGGCATCACCGGGGTTCACCTTTGTGGGGCCACGAAGAAATTATTCCGCTTCATACACGTTGCCTGTGCAGTCTGGAGAAGACCCATCGGGTGCCAATTTATCACCTATTGGCGTGTCCAGATAGTGGAGAATGATCAATGGGGAACTCCAGAGTTACACAACAGATCCATGGCGGTGGAATTCCTAACTCTCAATGGAGTTCAGGAGTTCTTGTTGATAAATACACTCCCTCATCATCATTCTGTCAACATAATCTGTACAAGTTTTCCACTCCCAGGGAAGTCAGCTACGATTATTTTCTGTTTAGTCTCTAGTGACATGTCTCGTTCAGGGAGAGATTATGGCCCTTTCCGCTGACCAGACTGTAGTCTGCACAGGAGCATGAAGATCCGGTTAGACCAGCATCTATCATATCCCCCTTGCTTAACATAAAACTGCATAGGGTGCTGTGGGGACCGGAATAAAGTATCAGGAAACAATGACTCAAAGGCACCATTGCCAATGACCAGCAAAGTTTGGCGACTCTGGCTGTCTGTTGGATTTTATACCAGACAGGTGGGGCTCTCAAATGTGGTGTGATAGAACGTATATACAAATCATGCACCGCCACTTCTTCAGACAGCCGTAAGACAATGTAGGCTCTGGTGCCATTGAGGACTGGACAGGGAGGCTCTGCCATAAGTCCCGCGACAGCACAGCGATGGATGCCTCCCATTGGCCTGTGCCCTAGGGTGACGTCCTGCACGTAGAGTCCCATGGTCCTCGTAGACAGCTTTGGTAGGGTTCATGGGAACTTCATCAATTATGACGGTTGCAGTGCCTCATATGATGACATTGGCAATGTTGACCCCCACGCTTGAGCGGGCCGGATGGCGATTTCTTTGCTATTTTCGCATCCAGTAGTGACCTTGAAAGTGCTATTAACTGTCCGCCCACCCGCAAAAAGATAGCGGAATGCCACTGAAAGCATGGCAAAGCACTATTTGCCTGAGAGGCAGATCCAGTATCAGGATAAGATACATGATGGTCTTTCCAGTCCCTCATGTAGCAACAAGGAACAATTATGTTGCTGCTAGTGCATGTGGTAACCAGTCCTCTGCTCAATCCAGGTCATAAAGCAGATCGTAACACTTCTCTCTGGTCATGCTGTCATCTTCTCAGCTGATCATAGCAGCTTCTGCCACGAGAGCCGTAGATGATCGTAATTGGTCTAGCGGTAGTATTCTCAGAGCAAGTTTGTTCCGTTGTGTTGACGTGTTGGCATCCCATACCCTCTGTAGACTTGCCTCCAAGAAGTAAAAGATGTTTTGTGCTGAAACAACAGTAAGAGCTTGGTTGTAGAATGGAATCTGTTGTACTTAATGCGCTTCATAACAGACATCTCTTCGGACTTGGAAGAGGAAATCATCAGCAAGATGGTCCTCTGAAATAGGTTCCACAGGTTGCCTGGGTTACTGGGTTTGCAAGCCCCCATGATAATACAGAAGTCACGCAGCAGACGGGTCTCTGTAAGATGGAGGCATCCACCAGGGCAATTTGTAGAAGGCGTTCATCTTCCAGATTCATATCGTGTAGTTGTATCTCATTGTTCAGCAATTAAAACTACACCTTTATACCAAATTTCTACAAGAAAGTTCTAATTTAGAAATAACGGATCCTTAACGGTTTTTTTAACGCTCAAATTTTAAAGTTTCATGTTTCGTGTAAATTGTACATCATATGTTCAGCGTGTAAAACTTGCATCTGTAATCCGAATTTCATCAGGAACGGTCTAAATTTATAATAATCACGGTCTTTTAACATTCAAATATAAGTTTCTGTCATGTAAGAAGTATATAAAATATTCAGGCTTTAACACGTCCCACTTGATACCAAATTTCATCAAGAAAGGTCTCAATTTAGAAAATATAACGGATCTTAACGGTTTTAAGAACGCATCAATTAGTAATTATCTGTTCGTGTAAATGTATAACATAGTTCCGCGTTGTAAAACTGCATCTTTAAAACAACCGAAATTTCATCATGAACCGTCTAAATATACTATAATAACGGTTAGGTTAACGGTCCATTTTTAAGTTTTCCGTTTCGTGAGTAAGTTGTATATCATTGTTCAGGAGCGAGTCAAACAGATCTGTAAACCGAATGCATCAAGAATGGTCCTAAATATATAAACAACCGTTTTTAATTCACTACGGTCATTTTAAGTTTTCCGATCGTGTAAATTGTATATCATTATTCAGCATTTAAAACTATCACCTGTATAGGCCAAATTACATCAAGAAAGGTCTAAATTATAGAAAATAAACGGTCTTAACCGGTTTTTAAACGCTCAATTTTTAAAGTTTATATCTGTTCGTGTAAATTGTAAATTCATTGTTCAGCGTGTAAAACTTCATCTGTATAACCGAATTTCATAGGAATCGTTCCTAAATTTAAATAATAACGGTTTTTGACAGTCTAATTTTAAGTATCGGTTCGTGTAAGTTGTATATCCAAATCAGCAATAAAACTTCAACAGTTCACTGTATACCAATTTCATCACAGGAAAAGGTGCAAAAAATATAGAAATAACGAATCTTAAAACGTTTTATTAACGCTCAATTTTCGTTTCTGTTCGTGTAAAATTGTATATCATTGTTCAGCGTGGACAACTGCATCTGTATACCCGAATTTTCATCAGGAACGCTAAAATTATATAATGACGGATTTTAACTGTCAATTTTTTAGGCTGAAGTTACCGCTTGAGTTCGTGTAATTGTATAGACATTGTTCAGCACGTGTAAAACATGCATTGTATACTGAATTTAATCAAGAATGGACCCTAAATTTAGATAATAACGGTTTTTTTAACGGTCAATTATAAGTTTCTGTTCGTGTAAGTTGTATATCATAATTCCGCATTTAAAACTCAACACTTAGTACGGCAAATTTCATCAAAAAAGGCTAAATTTAGAAACTAACGCTTTTTAAACGGTGATAAATAACGTCATAAAAAGCTATCGACTGACCCAGTGTTATCCACATTATGTCCCTCTAGACTCTGTCCAAGTTTGGTGGCGATCCGACGACCTCCCTTTGGCCGCCACCATCAGAAAGATTGTATTTTTGATCGTTTTTAGGGTACGTGTTGCTAACGGATTTATAAACGGTCATAAATAACTTCCGAAGAAACTGTCCAATGACCCCTATGTAACTCGGGAGATGTCCCTCTAGGATCGATGTACCTAGTGCAATGTCCCAACGGCATTTGATGAAAAGCAAGAAAAAGATGTCTTTGAAACCGTAATAACAGTTTTGTAACGGATTAGTGTAACTGGTTTTCTTTTTTAGAGATTAGTCCAAAACCATCCTTGGTGTCCACAAACAGACTTACCTTCTTAAATTTTTCAAAAGATCGTGGTTTCTAAACATTTTATCTTTTATAGGGGTTTGGTGTTTTTAAAAACGGTTTTTAACTGTTATAAATAACGTTTTTATAACTGCCAAATAGCGGTTCTAATTAAGAGTAGTAGTCCAGTACCCGGGCAATGTCACATCACAGACGGGCCAATTGATGAAAAGCAGAGGAAAAAGGATGTCTTTGAAACCGAGTATAAGGACAGTTTTTAACGGATTTTAAACGGTTTATTTTTTTTAGAGATTAGCCCAAAACCATCCCTCTGGTCCAACAACGTACTGCCCAAATTTTCCATCACAATCGGGTTGAGCCGTTGGTTGAGTCAAAGCGAACACATGAACACACACAGACAGAATTTGCCCATTTATATATCTAATAGCTAGCAGTGGACACCCGTCGTTTCCCGGGAAAAGGAAACATTCTTTGCGATATACTCTAGTGATGGCGAAACATGGTATTAAATGTTTTTGATTTACAACAATCCCCCCCGCCCCCCCTCCCCTCCAACAACTTCCCACGGCGACCCCCCACCCCCCGACACAAATACACATGTCTCTCATCACATCTCTCTCGCTCATCTCATCCTCCTCCTCTCACTTCTCTCTCTCTCCCTCGTCTCTCTCTCTCGTCTCCTCCTCTCTCTCTCTCTGTGTCTCTGCTTCCTGCGAATGTCACACGGCCTATTATGAAGAAAAGGAAGAGGAAAAAGATGTCTTTGAAACCGTATATAACATTTTTTTTAACGTTTTTTTAATTAACGTTTATTATTTTTTAGAAAATTAGCTCACAACGCATCCTCGGGTCCACAACAGACGTACCTGCCAAATTTCATGACAATCGTAGAAACGTTTTTTGAGTCTATAGCGTACGCACAGCACACACACACCCACACATAAACACCGCACCTCGCTGCGCGCGCGCGCGCGACGACACGCACGCACGCACGCACGCACGGCAACGCACGCACCGGCACGTCACGCACCGCACCCATACACACACACACACACACACACACACACCTGCACTCACTCATACCATTCTATTGTATTCCAGTTTAACGGATTGTGTGCGGTGTTTTGCGCTGTCTGACTCTCGCTCCCAAAAAGATTGATGCGTGTATATTATTCCCCACAGGCACATCCCATCAACCAAACGCGACAAGAGGATAGCCAGGCGAACACACTAGTCAATTTTTTTTCTTTATAATTATGCTGCAAAAGAACCATCCAACATACAATCATGTGAATTGGTACATCAATGGCATGACACAACATAGCATATAGATCAAATACCAAAACATTATAAGATCCAGATCATCAGATATCATCATATCAATATTACAATCGTATATCACTCACAGATATTTCGCTGGCGCCGACCACAGTGTCCACAAAAGTAGTCAAACGCACTCGGTTCCAACAGTACCCACGCCACATTCTACCACACTAAAAGAAGACAAATCAGGAAAAACCAAGGTCCCCACAATGATAAGCCAGCCGATCACAAACACAAGCATGAAGCAGAAGCAACAGGTCTCCACACAATCAGCACAATAAATCACGCCAACTATCAGAAACTAACCCCGGCAAATTCACAAGGTGCACAGAATCCAAAGCAGAAGAACCGCAGATTCCACAAAGCACAGTAAGCCACAGAAGAACCGCAGATTCAAAAAGCACAGCCAATCCATGAGAAGAACTGCAGATTCAATAAAGAAGAAGATTCTCACAGAAGAAGACCCGCAGATTCATGATACAGCAACATTAAGCCCACAGAAGAACCGCATATTCATAAAGCACAGCAATCCATAGAATAGAGAACCGCAGATTCATAAAGCACAGCAATCCATGTAGGAAGAACCGTAAGGTTCATACAGCACAGCAATCCGCTATTAGAAAGAACCGTAATTCATAAAGCACGAGCAATCCGATGATAAGCAGAACCAGCAGATACATAAAGCACATTCAATCAAAGAAAAGAAGAACCGCAGATTCATAAAACAACGATCAGCTCCAAAAGAAGTAAGAACCGCAGATTCATAAGCCACATCATCCATATAATAAGAACCGCAGATTCCATAAAGGCACAGTAAACCGTAGAAGAACCGTAGATACAAAAAGCACAGCAATCCATAGAAGAAGAACCCAGATTCAAAAAGCACATCAATCCATAGAATACGAACCCAATTCATAAAGCACATCAATCCATAGAATAACCGCAGATTTCAAAAGACATCAATCCATAGAAGAAGAACCCGCAGATTTCCATAAAGCACAGCAATTCCTATAAGACGAACCGCAATTCATAAAGGCACAAGAAAACCTAGAAGAAGAACCGAAGATTCATAAAGCACATTCAAACCATAGAAGAAGAACCGGCAGATCCAATAAAAGCACAGTAAAACCATATAGAACTGCAGATTCACAGGCACAGCAACCAAACAATAAGGAAGCCCTTTGTTGCCTGGGTAGTGAACATACTTGCGATAACTTCATGTGTGACGGCAAACATGCATTTAATTGTTTTGCTTTGACAGTCAATTCTCCCCCACCCATCTTCCCGAACCCCAGCCCCCCCCACACAAATACAACCATCATTTTGTCTCTGTCACTCTTCTGGACTCCTGTCTCTCTCTCACTTTCTCTCTCTCTCTCTCTCTCAGGCTCTCTCCTCTCGCTCTCCTCTCTCTCTCTCACACCTCCTCATACATACTATTATTTTCACACATGCATTCCCCAACCCCACGTGATCAAGATGGATTCCTGACCATATTTATTTTTATGAAATGCACATGGATATGAGAATGCATCCTGAAGATACCGTCCAAATGAGGGATTTTACAATTAGCGTTGGGTATGAAAATAATATGGTTTTGAAAGTGCATGTTTCAACGCCATGGACCTGAAATGTGACCAAATTGAATGGCCAGGCATCCGCTTTTATTGAAAGATGCAAGAAAGGCATGGTTCTTGTCCTTCTCCCAGTCGACCTTCACTATTTAGAATGAGTGCTTTCATGTCCCAAACAATATTTGACAACTCCATTATGGACCGACAAAGAGGATCTTCTCATCATACGTCGTACTGCAGACCTACCATAAAAGCGACCCAGAAGAATACCTGACCCTAGGTCGAGTTCCAACAACCTTGAGACTGACCCTGACTTTTGTTAATGGTAATCGCAAAGCTAGTCTGACAGGGAACAGTAGACTTGAAATTCGATTGGCAGTCAGAGGCGAAGCGGTAATACTTGGATGAAGACATCTATGGCCCTTGCCTTTCCAGTGATGATAGTTGCTTACTATCAGGGCGGCAAACATACAACTTGATGGTCCGCCTCGTGCCGTTGCAGAGGTTTGTGTGTCCAGGATTTCTAAAGAAGCATGATAGGACAACCTCTTTCACAACTCTAAGTTTGTTAGGAGGCATACCTGGTTGATCAGGCTGTTAAGAAATTCTGTTGGGTAAAGTGGACGATATGATTCTCATCTGGCAGATGTCAATAGACGTGGAAGAAAATGGATGGGCCTGGCCTTAAACCTCAAGCAAGATTGTCATTGATCTTGTTACAGCATCATTCTTAGGAGCCAAAAATGGCTCGCTCACAGAGCCAGTTACTTGTTGGAGATGTGTTGGGGGCCAGATGTGAAATACCTTTGTTGATGGGGCATCTATCTGTTTCAAGCAATGTGTCCCAAATGGGAGACTTGATTTGTTCAACCACGGATGAAGTAATCTGGTCAATTCCAACCTGAAAAGATGTTGATTTGTGCGAACCGTCCTGGCGAATCCTGGCCGTGTTGGTGAACCACCTTTTGGATAGAAAGGCCAATGCCGAAGACATGCGGCCACAGGTATGGAAGCTTTGAAGCTATGCACGACTTCATCAGCTCTAGTGCCTAGTGATCACAGGCAATAGTTTGACGAAATGTCTCCAGAAAGTAACAAACTTTCACACCACCCATAATTTTTTTGTTTATTGCGACAGGTCCTTCAGTTAGTAATTCTAAAATGCTTTCACCAAAGGCCCCTCTTGTAGCTCATGGTCGTCCTCATCCCAAATGATGAGTTCTTACAACACTGAAGCACCTTTGCTTAGGACGACCTCTTTTGAGATTTAGCAGGTTGGTGACTCCTGTCTGGACAGAACCAGCAGGGGTAAACTGAATGCTGAGTGTGCAGTTTCTAACCTCCTTCGGAAGAAGTGTGGCAGCATGCCACTTAGACGCAACGAGCCAGGGCGAATTCCTACTTCTGTCTGACCTAGTGGCTAACAATGAGGTTTTGGAGATATGATTTGCCATGTTCCCCCCGGCGCATCGAGAAAGAACATGCCTCCATATTTATTACCTCCCAGTTTGCCAAGATTAGGTAGAAGGCAGCTTCTTGGTCTGTTACCATCAAGGTATCATTTTCTTTCCAAAAGGCAGCGAGATCCATTCTGAAATTGGTAATTTGGGTCTCTCTCTATAACCTCAGTGGAAATAGTCGATAGCCCCTTCATTGCGATAGAGGAGGTGGTAGGCATAGACAGCAAAACAGATCCGCCAAGTGCCAGACAGACCGTTGATAAGTCCTTCAAGTCCACCAGAGCCTAGGTAAAAATTGGGTGAAGATGTCGTTAATGAAGGAAACTGCCCTCTCTGGGTTTAGTCATTATGGAACTGATGCGATGACAGTCCTCTAACGTGCTCTCCATGTGGAGTTTGTTGCCCAGAGACCAACAGATTCCGACCTTTCACAATTGTTTAGCATGACGGCAAAAAGATTAGTCCTCAACTGCTTAGGATGTATTGTGGCGCTGCATCTTCCAAAGTCAGATTCCATGTGGTCATCATCCTCCAGGAAGTCCACAGAGGGAGACAGGGCCTCCCTGTTGGTGTTGCACACGTGACCCTCAAATGTTTCGCAAGTCCATCAAATGAAGTTGGTCCTCTTACGTGACTGGAGCAGCAGCCTGAGTAAAGAAGCACTCTTGTTGCCTTGGGCTTACTGTGAAGACTACTGCAATGGCTACACCCGCCTTGATGCCAGGCCAGTTTTCAACATCTTTCCTTGTTTTCCCACTTTGCCACTTCCTAGCTGAATCCATGTGTAGTACGTTGGCACCTCAAATTTAGCAGGAAAGTTTTGCACACTCATCTGAATGGCAAGTGAGAAGAAATGCAGTCAGAGTTTGTTGCTGAGGGTTGTCTCTACTGCTTGTCTGGCATTTTCTTCAGTGGAAGTAAACTCGCTGTCCATTATCGAGGTGAAACTGCAAGATTCGAACAACAGTGGTATGACATTCATAATGTCACAGCCAAACATGCGCCATGCTGCCTCGTTGGTTGAGAATATTAGCCGTCCAATCTGGAACTGTTTCTACTTCTGTCTCTGTCTTCCTTCGCCACATGAAAACCGGGGCCATGTCTAGCCCTTTGTTTATGAATTTACCTACATATATAGATGCACATTAATCGAAGAGCATGATTCAACATTGATAAGAGTCAGAAAGATACTGGACAGACAGGATGTATGGAACAATCCACTGGATGAACACTTTGTGCCTCTCGTCCACGAGCCTCTCTTGAAGAATGAAAGAATGCCGCCCCCATCTTCCCGGATAACGAGGGCGGTAAACCAGGAAAGCCATCCTGCGCCAGTCCTGTTGCCGCTGCGTTTCGATACGTGAACTTTACGATGGATACCTCCATTGAGCATTTATGTTGTCATGCTATGCATGGATAACTTGGGTTTGTGTCTGCCGATGGATCCAAGCACCAAGTTTGTTTCTTTCTTGATGAATTTTGTTGGAGTACTTTAGTCATGCTGTTGCTCGGGTATTTCAAGCAGAGATAAACGGTCAATCTGCTGTGGCCGAATCTTCACTTTGCACCAGTGATTGTGTGAAGTGATGCAATCCACGTTTTTGCCATTCAAATGGGTGTACATGTGGCAATGCAGAATCCCCAAATTGTTGACCTTTTGAGAGCAACCAGAGCATCTATTTCTGCTTTTCATGAAACACACGGCATGAGACAGACAGGTCATGAATTGGGTTTGGCCTTCAAATAGTTCTTTTTGGATTTCATCCCACATGGGGTTGCACGTGAACGAAATAAATAATCAGTGCCGTACTTACTTCAAAACATAGCCATGGGCATCTTGTGATTCATTCGTGCATGATAACTGAGGGAGAGCCAACATGTGAAGGAAGGCAGGTATTAACTTTTGCCCGACGATTGTGCGCATGCCATCTTTAAAGATGGCATCTTGCCTAATGGATGTACTTAATTGCAGCACTCAACCTCTGGTCTGATGCGAACGGAAAAAGCTTATATGACGCTCTCTTCTAACTTTGCAACCATGTCAACCAAAAACATGACAGGTAACCTCATTTTTGAAACCTTAACAGCTGATTAAACTCTTAGTGGTCTTTTTTCCACATGCTGTAGGCAATAAAAAGTCCTTGCATGTAACAGACATGGTCGATCATGGCCTTTGTAATTGGGATCGAATTTGCTTGAGAGCAAAAGTTGTAGCCATCTTCACCACCGTTCACAAACCATGATGGATACTGTAGACAGTCATAGGCCATGTAGTGTATCCATGAACCGTAAACAAGGTGCCTGTGTCTCGCTATATGATTACAAAGTCTCTGTATTCCCATGTACCTCATTGACCATTGAGAATGCCTACCTCAATTGCAAGTGGAGCATTGAATCGCCTGTCCATGTTCACCACGGGTCCGCTTGTCAGCATGATGACGTACTTTGTGATCAGGTAATTCCAATTGCACCAAAAGCATACTTTGAAACATTCTATGTAAGGGTATTATGTTATTGTGAATCATTGCCTGAATGAACTGATGTTGAAGACTATAACCACCCCATCATAATAAGCGTGCACCTTCGCTGATCAATCTTCCACCCTGTTGTTATCATGAAAGTACACTAAGAACATATTTAGGCTCTTCATTAGGTAGAGAAGCAGTACTACCAAGCATGTGATAGACCTGGACCCTGGATTTTATATGTTGTCACGAAGCCATGATCTTTGACATTGATAGACGGCTCCAAAGAGGTCATCATGAAGGCGGCTGTTTTACCTACCAAGCTGGGTCTTCTGGAAGCGTTTTTTTGACCGAGGTGAGTCTTCCGTAATCAGCTTTTGCAAACCTTCAGGTGGTTGGATTGGATGGGCTTCAAGAAAAACTTTTGCCCTCCAGTGCAACAAACTCCAGGAGCTTCACCCGGCCACTTTTTGGCAGTGGGGGGGGGGGGGGGGGGGGGGGGGGGCAATACCTATACAAACGTGTCCATTTGACCAAGGAAATCTTTGTGTCAGTGCATATTCCTTGGACATAGACGTAAGGAAAAAGGCTGCTTTAGCCACGCAATGTTCTTTACAGACATAGCAAGTGGCTTCGTGAACTCCTGTATGCTAGCTGCCTTGGCTTGCGTCTCATGTGGTTCTATTTTCCCCGGGCAACGGCTGAGATGCAGTCCCGGACACTGTCATGCTTCCTGCGTCACTGGTTCCTTTCCACTAGATCTTGCCCTAGCACTCGCCGAGATGCAATCTACATCTCTCTCGATTTTCCGCCTGCCTTCTGTCCCTTTTCCTCTGGAATTTCCTTAGCACGTCGAGATTCTTCTCTCTCTCGATTTCCAGCCTTCCTCTGGCCCCTTTCTTCTTGATTTTCCCTAGCTCGTCGAGATTCATCTCTCTCTCGTATTTTCCGTCCTGCCTCTGCCCCTTCTACTGGATTTTTCCCAAGCACGTCGAGATTCTTCTCTCACTCGATTTTTCCTCCTGCCTCTGGCCCCTATTCTTCTGGATTTTCCCTAGCCCGTTCCCGAGATTCACTCTCTCTCGTATTTTCCGCCATGCCCTGGCCCCTTTCATCTGAATTTTCCCTAGCCACTGCGAGTTCTTCTCTCTCCTCTCGATTTTTCCGCCTTCCTCTGGCCCCTTTCTTCTGGATTTCCCTAGCACGTCGAGATTCTTCTCTCGCTCGATTTGCCTCCAGCCGCAGAAGTGGTTTGTCTTGCTCCTCCTGGGACCTGTTACGTCTGGCCCTCTTAGCTCCTGTTATATTGGCGCCCAATAGAAGAGCGCTATCGTGGCATTCTTGATGGAGACCTGACTACAATAGAGGGATAGACAGAAATGACCTGACCGTAGCTAAACTGTGTTCCCGACACACAGTGGCATAGCATCATTACGAAGGTAATACGTTTAATAACAGGGTCTAATTTCTATCCACTCCACACGCATAAAAGTTTTCATACACACAACCACACACTCCTTGCACACTCTCGACGATGAGACACACACCACAACATAACAAATGACCAAGGCAATAAACTCAATAACTCATCAAAATCGACAACAATCTATCAATCAAAAGAAACGAACCATATGACGTGGCTGCACGAGCCCACGTTACAGCATAAATAAGCACCAACCGTGAACCACATACCCATAAATATCACCAACCGGGAACCCCCACATACAGCATATAATAACACCGAACCGGGAACCCACGAAACAGCAAGATATCACCAACCGGACCCACATACAGCAATAATAACACCAACCATGAAACCCACATACAGCATATATATCAACAACCCGGTAACCACAAACAGCATAAATGTTAATCACCAACCGTGAACCCACAACATGCATATATATCACCAACCGTGAACCCACAAACAGCATGTATCACTCAACCGGAACCAACAAACCACATATACATCAACCGGGAAACCCACAAACAAGCAAAAATCACCAACCCGGGAACCCACATACAGCATATATCAAAACCGGGGAACCCACCTCTACAGCATAAAACACACACCCGGGAACCCACATACAGCATATGATCACCAACCGGGAAACCCACAGAACAGCATATATCACCAACCGGGAACCCCACACGCGACACGAAGCGCCCACACACAGCTAATTATGAGTCCCACATAACCTACCGTCAACACGTCGAACCCCGACACCGCAGCTGAAGCAAAGAATCACAAGCACATTAAACCAACGTCAACCCAAGAAGAACACACCTAAAGCACAGAAAACACAAGGCCCAAATAACCAAACGACGAACCCGCAGAAGAACACAGCTGAAGCACCGAATCACAAGGCACATTAAACCAACGTCGAACCCCAGAAGAACAACAACTTGAAGTCACAGGTATATCACACGGCACATTAAAACGAACGTCCGAACCGCCTAAAACACAGCTGGTCACAAACACAAGGCGATTTAAGAAGAAGAAACCAGGGTTTCCACACACTAAGGCACAATAAATCACGTCTAAAACTATCAGAAGGAATAACCGCAGATTACACAAAGGCCCAGTAATCCAAAGCAGATGAATCGCAGATTCACAAACACAGCAAACCTAGAAGAAGAACCGCAGATTCATAAAGCTCAGCAATTCACATAGAAACCACTAAAAAGAATATACAGTTGAAATCAAATTTCCGCGATACGGCACACCGACGCCAACACTGACTCGAAATCACCCATGAAACTGCAATGAATGAATCAAAACAAACACGCAAACAAATACAATTCCAGGCTGGACACAATGAGGCCCTTCCGTTTCTTCTTTTTCGGGTCTCCCGCTCACCGTTCTTGTTTAAATTCTTTACGTAAAGTTCTACCTACTGTTTTAATTTTGACGTCATAATAATTGTTGTGTTCCGTTGACGTCCACAATATTCATCCTCCAAAATAAAATGATCGATTTTGATGATGTTGTTGTTTTGTTTTTGTTTGTTTTGTATTATGGTTTTAAGAAAAAGCAAACAAACAGCAGGAAAACATACACAGAAATCACACATCAAAACAGCACCAAAAACAACAGTGTCACACAAGAGAAAACTCGCTTGCTACCAATCTCACCACAAGCACATCAAACACTGATGCCATACGAATACATAGGTACGAACACTGCTCCGCTGTCCGGAACAAAAAAGTCACCACACAGGTAGGCCACCTCACCCATCACTTCCAGATGGATTGTCGTCTCATGTGTGTTCTTCTTCCCGGGCACGTTGAGATGCAGTCCGGACACGTTCTGCTTCCCTCTCTGGTTCCTTATCCTCAAGATCTTCCCTATCACGCCGAGATGCCACTCCTCTCTCGATTTTCCGCCTTGCCCTGGCCCCTTTCCTCTGGATCTTCCTAGCACGCGGGCTCCGAGAAGCTCTCCTCTCGCTCGATTTTCCTCCTGCCTCTGGCCCCTTACCACTGGATCTTCCTAGCACGCCGAGATGCGTCCGCTCGCTCGAATTACCGCCTCCTCTGGCCGCCTTTCCTCTGGATCTTCCCTATCACACCGAGATGTCGTATCTCGCACGATTTTCTTTTCCCGCCTGCCTCTGTGTCCACATTCCTCAGGAACTTCCCTGGCACTCCAGATGCTTCTCTAGCTCGAATTACCGCCTGCACTCCACTGTCCATTCCCATTCTTCTGATTGCCCTAAATTTTGGAGGAAAAACTTTTGTGGCAATAAGTAGATTATAATTTAGGTTTATTTGCTGGAGATTAATCAACGGGCAGTGGTCCTAATGAAAAAAACGTAGTATCAGGCATTGCACGGTACAGAATCAATTTACCTGCCCCGTCTCATTCTGCCTGTTTCATCCCCGCAACCCTGTTCCATATCATGTTGCAAAATTTACATTTCCCATTACTGGACATAGCGAACTCAAATTTTAATGGTGAGAATTTATGAAAATAAAATGTTTTAAAACGTCACTGTTAAGTTTGGGTTCATACAATGTTTCAAAACATTGTATCATCTCTTAAAACTGTACGTGCATACATAAAGTATATCAAGAACGTTGTAAATTTTCGAAATTTATAAAATAACGGTTTGATATAACACGGTCAATGTCAACTTTCGGATCAAAAAATTGATATATCAATGTTTAGCAGGGCACCCGGTGTTGCCGTCCGTATATGAACATTCTTTCGATACTCACGAGACGGCAAACATGTAATAATAGTTTTGAATTACAAATCAATCCCCCACCCTCCCCCCAAAACATCGTTCCCCCCCACACCCCCCACACAAATCCACATTCTCTCACTCTCTCTCTCTCTTCTCTCTCTCTCGCAGAGTGCTCTGAACCTCTTCTTCTCTCTCTCTCGTCTCTCTCTCTCTAATACATTCTATTGTTTTCCTGCCTGCCTCTGACCCCCCTTACCTCAGTATCTTTCCCTATCATTTCGAGATGCATATTCCCTCGCACGATTTTTCGCCTCACTCACTGTTCCCATTTCCATTCTTCTGAATGTCCCTTAATTCTGTAAGGAATAGACTTTGTGCAGAGTAGTTATTTCAACGGAAATCTGTGTCTAAAGTACAAAAAGTGTATCAGGCATATGCAATGTCAATCATTTTTCTGGCCCCTCTCATCCTCCCTTTTCATCCCCTGCCCATGTACCCATCCATGTTGCAAACTACTTACCGTTACTGGACATTAAACGCAACCGAATTTTATCAATAGTGGTGTAAATTTAGAAATAATGGGTTTTTAACGGTCGATGACAATTTTGGAACGTAAACCTTTTCATAACAATGTTCAGAGGCTCATGTACAAGTGTACGTGCATACGAAAATTGTTAACAAGAACCGTTGAAAAATTTTAGAAATTCAGAAAATACCGGTTTACAAAAACGGAACATGTTAAGTTTCGATCTTGAAAATTGTATGATCATACTAAGGCGTTCAAAATTGCACATTTATAACTGAGTATCTGTAGAACGACTGTTCCTGCCAAATATGATTACCAACGGTTGAGCCGTCCTTTTGAGTCTATATGATACACAGACCCACACACACAACACACACACACCACTACACACACACACACACACACACACACATAGAGAGAGAGAATTTGCCATTTATATTGTGACTTCCCTGGAGAGGAAACTCTGTACAGAAATTTGTTAACAAACGGCCAAGAATTAGATGAAGATGGATTTGACCTTAACCCACAAGAACTCCTGAACACCATTGAGATTTTTGGACTACCAACACATCAACTTTTGCAGAAGGCATCTGGTAGTCCCCATTATCAATCTCCGCTGACTGGAACCCCCCCTCCAAAGTGATCAATGTCACCGATGTGGTCTTACACCAGTACTGCACAGGAATGTTTGCAGACTGCCATCCTACTAATTTTAGAAAGTAACGTTTTAATTAAATAACGGTCAATTTAGGTTTCGGGTTTCAGGGTGTGGGGGGGGGGAGGGGTGGGGGGGGTGGGGGAGGGGGGGGTGATAGTGTCTAATGCATTTATCTGCGTGTAAAACCTTAGTGCACAGGTGGGGGGGGGGGGGGGGGCTTTTGTGTGTGGGGGGGGGGGGAATTATTCGATGTCAAGAAAAGGTCTAAATATGAAAATAAGAGGATCTAACGGTTTTTAAACGCTTAATTGATATACACGTGATGTCGCGTTTCCGTTTTGTTGGTTGTGTTAATGTTAATTGGGAAGAGGGGGTGTAAAGGCGGGGGTATTGGTGACCTGTAGGTGATACTGAGGAAATTTCACCAAGAACGTGGATCCATGCCGTGAAATTTATATTATGTAGACGTTTTTTACTGACGGTCAAGCTTTGGTAGGATCGGATTTCGGTCGTGTAAGTTGTATATCATTTTTCAAGAGCGTGTAAACAGCATCTGAATACCGAATTTAATCAAGAACGGTCTAAATTTATATATAAACTGTTTTAACGGTCAATTTTAAGTTATCGGTTGGTGTAAGATGTATATTCATGTTTTCAGTAGCATATAAAACTACTCGCTGTATACCAAATATATCAGAAAGGTCTAAATTAAAAAATAAACTTTTTAACGTGACAACCATCTCTAAAATTAGAAATAAACGTTTTTAAACGGTCGATTTTAAGTTTCTGATCATGTTAGTTGTCAATCATTGAAACAGCGAATAAAACTGCACCTAATAACAAATTTCACCAAGAAAGGTCTAAAAAATAAAATAACGGATACAATAAACGGGTTTTTAACGCACAATTTTGAGTATTCCATCGTGTAATTTTGTTATATCAATTTTCAGCGTGTAAAACAGCATCTGTAATACGCGACCGAAATTCATCAAAACGGTCCTAAATTTATATAATAACTGTTTAATTAATTAAACGTCAATTTTAAAGTTTCCGTTCGAGTAAGGATGTATAACATTGTTCAGTACGTTGAAAAACTGCATCTGTAAACCGAATTATAAATCAAGAACGGGTCTAAATTGATATAATAACGGTTTTTAACGGTCCCAAAATTAAGGTTTCGGTTGGATGAAAGTTGTATATCGTTGTTCAGGCATTTCAAAACTACCCGTGAAAACCTGAATTTACCATCAAGAAAGTTCTAAAATATCAAATAACAGCAATTTAAAACGGTGAAAAATAACGGACATAAAAACATCTCGAATGACCCCAAAGTTTCTCCTCAGAAACACCCTCTAAGACTCAAGCCAAGTTAGGATGGCGATCCGTGGACTACTCCCTTTGTCGCCAACAACCTAAAAGATTGGTATTTTATGATCGTTTTTATAAGGGGTACTTGTTTGTTAACGGTTTTTAACGGGAATTTCAGAAACAAAATGCCTACCCCAAAATCTTACTATCAGTAACAGATTTATAAAAATCAAGTAACAAATTGGAAAATTTCAAAAATTTACAGCTGAACACGTCAACCTTCTTTTGTGGACACAACCGCGCGTTTGTGTAGGTCACACACAAACACCTTCACACACAGCAAACACCATAACAATTCTGCAAAACCCCTCTCTTTCAGGCCCCCCCAGAAAAAACAACTTACCATTAAGTAGTGCTACACTCTATGTACATTGCATGTCATGCATGGTAAATTCAACTGTGCAGACTTCAGAGACCTGTAAAGTAGGCACTCGTTCAGGACAGCATAGTCCGAGTGTCTTCTATTGATTTTCGCCGCAAATTCTTTTATAATGGCTGTCCCCTTACTCCTTCCACACTGAAACTTCTTGCCACATCAGCGTCTTTAAAACTCTAGTTTTGAACCATTAGTAAAATAATCCAAAACGGTGAAAGGCAGATTTTCAGCAACAATGTCGACGAGCAATAACTTCGGCACTAATCACTTCATCTGTTATTCGCTTTGGGCTGGCGACGAACTGTGGTGAAAAATCCAGAAATCTTGCGAGTGTGACCACAATAAATCTCAAAGTCCTTGTGTTATATTGGATTCGAACATGTCGATTGACCAGTCATCTTGGCCGCCATGCGCGATGGAGAACTCGCACTGGCAAACCGGCACCAGGCCAAAATATTTCGCCCTTTCCGACCCTTCTTGTAAACATTACCACCTCTCACTGTATTGTATACGAAAGGTTTGCGACTGCGAAACTGTTTTTTTCGCTGCATCCGCTGTGGGTCCATTTTTGAGGTTCCACATCATCTGTCTCGCACACGTCGCTTCGCAGTCTTCATGCATCCATGATTTGATAGTCGAAGCGCGCTTTGTCTGAATCTCGGCTCCGTTCGTACGTTTCCGTCGACGGATATGGCAGTGGATGCGCATGCCACTGCTCTACAATTCAATCGTCCTACCCTCAATCTCGGTTTTGTCCCTCTGGTGAAAAAATTGTCCACACGTTTGATTTCGTTTTTTGTTTTTTATGATTGTTTGTTTTTCCGGAACACGCGATCCCTGACCGTAACGTCGGAACACAACTCGATTTTTATAGTTTTTTTTTCCGTAACAAATACGGCTATTCCCGGTACAGGTAGTGGCATGTCTGTACGGGTCATAAATAACTGTCGTAGAAAACAGTCCAATACCTTATGTTACTCGGGAGATGTCCCTCTAGGTGTCGATGTACCTGTGGCAGGACGTCACAAACGGCCAATTTGTGAAAAGCAAAGGCAAAAGAAGTCCTAATCAATTTTTAATTCCGTTGTGTAAGATTGTATATTATATTCAGAATTTAAAACTTCAATCTTGTATACCACCAAATTTAAACAAGAACGTTCTATATGTAAGAAATAACTGATCTTAACGTTTTTAAACGCTCAATTATAAGTTTCTTAGTATCGTAGTAAAATTGTATACAATTGTTCCAGCGAGTAAAACTGCCTCTGCAGTTATACCGAATATCATCATCAGGACCGGTCTAAATTAATATGAAATAACGGATTTTTAAAAAACGGTCAATTTTTAAGTTTTCCGTTCGTGTAAAATGTATATCATTGTATCATCGTGTAAAACTGCATCTGTATCCCCGAATTTGAATCATGAATGGGTCTAAATTTATATAATAACTGTGTTTTAAAATCGGTCCAGAAATAAAGTTTCGGTTCGTGTAAGTTGTATATCATTATTCCATCAATTTGAAAACATTCACTCTGTATTACCAAATTTCAACACGAAAGTCTAAATTTTATAAATAACGGATCATAACGGTTTTTAAACGCACAGATTTTAAGTTTCTGTTCTTGTAATTGTATATCAAAGTTCAGGCTAGTAAAACTGCATCTGTATACCGAATTTCCATCAGGAACCGGGTGCCAATTATATAATAACGGTTTTTAAAAACGTCAATGTTTTTACGTGTTCGTAGTGAAGTTGCATATCATTTGTTCAGCGTGTAAAACTGCATCTGTAAACCGAATTGTCAATCAAAATGGTCTAAATTTATATAATTAACAGTTTTTAACGGTCAAAATAAAAGTTTCTGTATCGTGTAAGTTTGTATATCATTATTCAGTCATTTGAAAAAACACCTTTCCGCTTATACCAAAAACATAAGAAAGTCAAAATTTAAAAAAATACCGCTATTTAAACTGTGATAAATAACGGTCATAAAAACTACGAATGACCCCAGGTGTTATCCACAGTATGACCCTCTAGACTCATTCCAAGTTTGGTGTGCGAATCCGACTACTTCCCAATGCCGCCAACATCAGAAAAGATTTAAATTTTTGATCGTTTTTAGGGGGTACGTGTTTGTTAACGGTTTTAACGGTCAAAATCACAGTCTTAGAAACGTCCAATTAAACCCAAATTTACTCGGAGAATGTCCTCTAGGATCGATTGTACCTGAGCAATGTCCCAACGGACATATGAAGAAAAGCACAGGAAAAAGATGTCTTTGTAAACCCGTTATAACAATTTTAAGTAACGTTTTTAACGGTTTTATTATTTTTGTAAGGAGATTAGCCCAAAACCATCCTCGGGTCACAACAGACTTAACCTGCCAAATATTCATTACAAAACGTGGTTGACCTTTTTTTGAGTCAATAGCGTACACACACACCCCCACCACAAAACCCCACACCACACACAAAACACTCGGACAGAATTTGCCTTTAATTTTTAAATAGTTAAACGCTAAAAGCCTCAAAAAAACGGTAAACCATTGAAATGAAATTTGGCGGGAAAACGCCCGTTGTGACCCGAGGAGGGTTTGGGGTAACTCAAAAAAAAAAAAACCCGTTAAAAACCTTTAAAAAAAACGTTAAACGGTTTCAAAGACATTTTTTTCCTCTGTTTTTTAAAAACAAATGGCCGTTGGACTTTTGCACATTCGGGACTCTTCTCAAAAATTAGAACCGTTTTTGGGGGAAAGTTAAAAAAAACTTAAATTTTAAAAAACCCGTTAAAAACCGCAAAAACCCAAACCCAAAAAAAAGAAACTGTGCATTATCTTCCCTTTTCAATAAAATATGTGTGTTTGGTGGTGTTTGTGTTGTGTGTGGTTGTGTTGTGTGTGGGTGTGTGTGTGTGGGGTAAAAACGAAACGAGTGGTGGTGTGTGTGTGTGTTTTTGTGGGGTGTTGGGGGGGGGGGTGGGGGGGTGGGGGGTGTGTGTGTGCCCGGGGGTTGGGGGGGGGGGGGGGAGAACCCGTTTTAAAAATTTTGATGGGGGAAAAAAAAAACAAACAGGCTACGGTGACGAATTTGGGGCGTTTTTTTTTCTGTTTTTTTTGTTTTTTTGGGGGGGGGGGGGGGTCACTTCATCTTAGAGAGGGAATTCAGTGCCCCTTTTCCCAAAACAAAAACCCCCACCAAATGGAAAGGGGCCCCATTTCAAATAGAAAAAAAAACCAACAAAAGAAAAATTTGATGGGTTTGTGAAATAAAAAAGGAAATTATTCAAAAATTTAAAAAAGGGGTCATTAAAGATACAAATGGGCCGTCAAAGATAAAAAATATGCATGTAGCAAAACAGAAATAAACAAATTTTAAAGGGGAAAAAGGGTAATCCAAAATATAACTGTATCATTCAATACAAGAGAAAGTCATAATGTCATAGAAACAGATCATGTAAAGGCAGACATGGGTCATTTAAAGCGAAAAAAACATCGGTCAATCAAAAAATAAAAGTCGGTCTTCGCAGATTTAAAAGAAATGGGTCGTTCAAAATAGAATTGGGACATTCAAAAGAAAGAAAAAAAAGTCACACAATATAGAAATGGGCAACTGAAAATAGAAATGGGTTATTCAGTTTGTCCGGCGAAGTGACCCTCTCTGCTCGCGGTTGGTCCTCTCTGTGACCTCTTCGCCTAGATGTCCACATCCGACACGGGGTAGGTGGCGCCCCCTGCATCCGGCTTCCGTCCATAATCCATGTCTACCCTGTCGTAATCCTCGCCATTTTTCCTCACGGTGGTCGTCGTCTGCTTTCTTCTTTTGCTGGCGGTTCTCGTCCGAGTCGACCTTGCCCTTGGCCCGGTTCATCTTCCGACAGGCCACGGCGACCACGGTGGCTGAGATGAGTAGCGCCGCCCCTCCCCCTCCCGCGGCGATGTACATCATCATCCCTCCTCCTTCTCCTGTGTGACTCCGTCTTTCGTGTTCTCCGCCGTGGGTGTGGTCTTGGTGGTGTGGTTTTTGTGGTGGTTGTGGTGGTGGTGGTGGTGGTGACGGAGGTGTCGTTCAGGATGGGGATGTTCTCTCGGCCCTTGCCGTACACGTTCTGCGCCATGATGGTCAGCGTGCCGTTGGTGCCCGCACTGGCCAGCAGGGTCTGGGTCACCTCGCTGCCTTGCACGTCCAGGTAGGGGGACATCTGGTGGTCGTGGACGTCATCGTCGTTATTCACATCACCATCATCATCATCATCATCGTCATCATCGTCGTCGTCGTCGTCGTAGCCGTCCCACCTTCATCTTCATCGTTATTCACATCCACCTTTTCACATCATCATTCCATCGTTGACGTCGCCATCGTCATCATCATCATCATCATCTTTATCATCACCCACTTCATCATCATATTGCGCTACCTCCGTTCCCCATATCCTCGTCATGAAACAACAACCTAATAAGTCACATCCTATTATTTTATATCATCATTATTTACCCCATTATCATTACTCATCGTCTCTGCCATCGCCGCCCCTCCTTTCATCGTGTTTATATCAACATCATCATCAACATCGTCCTCATCATCACATCAACCTTTTCCTCCGCCCTTTTCCTTATCAGAGCGGTTGTTCCCAGGCGTGTGCCTAAATTTCACGGGTGTGAGGATAATACAATACCATGCTGTGTCACGCAAGGAAAAAAAAAAACCCCGCATGTTTCATAAATGCAGAAAAAAGTTGAGGCCTTTTCAAACACAAAAAAGAGAGACAGTGTGGCCCCTTTTTAAAAATTTTATCATTATCATTATTATTATTTATCATTATTATTTTTTATCATTATTATTGTTTATCATTATTATTATTTATCATTACTATCAAATTTTCACTATTATTATCATTATTTATAAGTATAGTAGTTAGTAGTAGTATAGTAGTTGTAGTAGTAGTACGTGTCATGAATCACACAACAGGAATTATGGAAGGGGGAGGGGGGGGGGGGGTGAAGTGTAATGGGGGGGGTGAAGTGTAATGGTGGGGGGTGGGGGTGTACAAATTATGGAGAAAGAGAGGCACGTGGAGTTTGTTATTGTAACAGAGACTCAAAAGCCCCATGCGAATCTGTGTGTACATTGCGCCTGGCACACACACACACAACACACACCAACACGCACGCACGCACGCACGCACGCACGCACGCACGCACGCACACACGCACGCACGCACGCGCACACGCGCACACACACACACACACACACACACACACACACACCTGGTTCCTGGAGCTGCCGATAGTGACAGTGCCGTCATCCGTTTTCCAGGAGACAAAGGGGAAACGGCAGCCCCGTCATGGTACAGTGCACTGGAACGAACGCCAGTGGCTGGGCATCCACCTGTGGAACAGATTTCACTGATCATTTGTTGTTATCATTATTTTCAGGGTGGTAGTAGAAGTAGGCATCCTTCAGTCTCGGAAGATATGGAGTTGCGCTCTAGGTGTCTATTCTGGTAACAGCGAACGGGTGTGGTGGCCATGTCCCGACGCGGGAATGACAGTCCCTGTGGCAGAGGCACAGATGAAGTCTGGCGCTGGTCTGTCTGCCTGGGCTGCAGCCTTTCTTCTCATTCTCTTTTCCCCGTGCTGCTGAGCGAGTGTCTCTTCGAACTTGGAGAGACTTTTCTGATGAGAGTAGTAGTTGTAGTAGTAGTAGTAGTAGTAGTAGTAATATTGTTATTATTGTCATTATCATTATTATTTTTTATTATCATTATACGTCATCATCATCATCATTATCATCATTATTATTAGTATATGACTATTACTGTTATCATCATCATCATCATTCATCATCATCATCATCATCATCATCATCATCATTATCAACATCATCATCATCTCAACATTACCATCACCTCATTATTTATTATTATTATTATTATTATTATTATTATTATTATTATTATTATTGTTGTTGTTGTTGTTGTTATCATTAAATCACTACTATTATCATTATAATGATTCTCATTATTGTTATTATAAGTATTAGTTTTATCTGATTGTTATTATTATTATTATTATCATTATTACTATCATCACCATTACCATTGCTACTACTACAACTACTACTACTACAATTACTACCATAACTACAACTACCACAAGTACTACTATCTCATTGTAATGATAATCATTATTATTATTCATCATTCATCATCTTTTTTACTATCTCATCATTTATTATTATTATTATTATTATTATTATTATTATTATTGTTATTTTCATTATTATTATTATTATTATTATTATTATTATTAATATTATCATTATCATTATCATTATCATCATCATCATCATCACTATCATAATTGTTGTTGTTGCTGTTGCTGCTGCTGCTGTTGTTGCTGTTGTTCTTGTTGTTGTTGTTGCTGCTGCTGCTGCTGCAGGTGCTGCTGCTACTATTGCTGTTGTTTGTTGCTGCTGTTGGTATTGTGTTTTTACCAAAAATAGGCAGCGTTTTTAAATCATACAGAAATAGGGATATAGTACCCTATAAGGCTTCACACACACACACACACACACACACACACACACACACACCACACACATACGCACGCACGCACGCGCGCGCACACACTCACACACACACACACACACACACACACACACACACACACACACACACACACACACATACACATCATTATCATCATCATCACCACCATCATCATGAGAAAAATCATGAAAAGAAACAGATAGATAGATAGATAGATAGATAGATAGATAGATAGATAGACAGATAGACAGGCACACACACAGACACACAGACAATGAGAGAGAGGAGGGGACTGACAGGTAGATATATTCGCAGACAGACACACAGACAGACAGACAGACAGACAGACAGGCAGGCAGGCAAATATTTGGATAGATATACGAATGCAGAAGGAAGTGTGGCGCCGTCTTACGGCAGCGTGAATTTTTCACGGAGAGCAGCCCTACTTCTATCCACGTGACGTCTGTTGTAAAGAGCAACATGTACAACACAACACAACACAGTACAATGCAGTACAACACAACACAACACAGTACAACACAACACAGCACAACACAACACAATACAACACAACACAGCACAACACAGTACAACACAGTACAACACAGCACAACACGTACAACACAACACAGCACAACACAACCGATACAACACAACACATCACAACACAGTACAACACAACACAAACAGTACAACACAACACAGTACAATATAACACAACACAGTACAACACAACACAACACAACCACAGTACAACACAACACAACACAGTACAATATAACACAACACAGTACAACCAACACACCAAACAACACAACACAAACAACACAACACAACACAGCACAACACAGTACAACACAACACAACACAGTATAACACAACACAAACAGTATAACACAGCACATACATACGTAAAACTATGCAGTGCAATAAAATAGCACGATACAGCATAATACAACACAATGCAATGCAATGTGACACAGCACAGCACAGCACAGCACAGCACAACACAGCACACACAACACAACACAAACACAACACAGCACAGCACAGCACAGCACAGCACAGCACAGCACAGCACAGCACAGCACAACACAACACAACACAACACAGCACAGCACAGCACAGCACAGCACAGCACAGCACAGCACAGCACAGCACAACACAGCACAACACAACACAGCACAGCACAACACAACACAGCACAACACAGCACAGCCACAGCACAGCACGCACAGCACAGCACAACACAACACAGCACAGCACATGCACAACACAACACAAGCACAGCACAACACAACACAACACAACACAACACAAACGTACATACGTAATACAATGTAAACGCAATATACGTCATTATAGTAACTATATAATCCAACACAACATCACACAGAACAAAGTAATACAACACAGCATATAACACACAATGCAATTTAATGTAACACAACACAACACAACACAACAGAACACAACACAACACAACAGAACACAACACAACGCAACACAACGCAACACTACGCAATTCACTACACTGACACCCAATGCAATGAATACAATTCAGTTTTAACAAAATACAGGAACGACGCATGACACAATAAGGTACAGGGCAATACGACACTGCACACCACTACACGATGCATTTCAATACAACACAACACAATCCAGTGGAGTGCTATACAACACAAAAACACACACTGTAATAATATGACATAATTTAACACAATGCATTGCAACACAATTCGACACAATGCAACACAACGCAGTACAATGCAATGCATCACAACAATACAACGCATTATAACACAACACAGTATAACACAACAATGCAATTCAGCAGAACAATATAATACCGAGCAATGCAACACAAGGTAACACAACGCAACACAGCACAATAATACAACACAATGTCAGACATTACAATACCATATAACGCAATGCTACACGACGCAATACAACACAATGCAAACAACATAACACTATACATCACAACATAACACAACGCAATACGACTCAACAATAAAACACAATGCAAGACAATACGACACCATATATCACAACCCAAAAAAAAAACACAATAATACAACACAATGCAAGACTACATAACACCATACATCACAACAAAACACTAAAGCAATACGACACAACAATAAAACACAATGCAAGACAATACGACAGCATATAACACAACGCAAAAAACACACTACTACGACACATCGCAAGACACTACAACACAATCTAAAACAAACATCAATGAGGGCAATCCAACTTCAATTCTAAACTACATTATGAAGGGCAACAATCCCAAACTCAATTTAATCAACACATTGCAGGGCAATCAACCTCAATTCTACACAAACATAAGGCAGGGCAATCCAAAACTCAATTTAAACGAACATTAGGCTGGGCAATGGGGATGCCGTGTCGTGCAAAGCACACCAAACAAAACAGTTTAGGCACAACGCAAATGGAAATGCAATACAACACAATTACAATTATTACACAACACAATACAATGCAACACAACACAACCCAGGTTTATAACACACCGCAATGGAATGCCAATTAACAACACAACCCTGTATAACACACCGCAATGGTTGCAATACAACACATACCCAGTAAACACACCGCTATGGAATTGCAATAATAAACAACCCAGGATAACACCACCGCAATGGAATAATTAAACACAACCCAGTATAACACAAACGCAATGGAATGCAATACAAACAAACCCAGTATAATCACCGCAATGGAATGCAATAACAACACAACCAGGTTAAACACACCGCAATGGAAATGCAATACCAACACAACCCAGTTATAAAACACACCGCTATGGAATGCCAACACAACAAAACCCAGTATAACACACCGCAATGGAATGCAATACAACACACCCCAGTATATAACACACCGCAAATGGAATGCATACAACCACAACCAAGTATAACACACCGCAATGGAATGCTATACAAACACAACCCAGTTAACACACGCAATGGAATGCAATACAACACAACCAGTATAAAACACAAAACGCAATGGAATGACAATACAACAAACCAGTATAACACAACGCAATGGAATGCAATACAACACAACCCAGTATAAAAACACAACGCAATGGTTATGCAATCAACACAACCCAGTTATACACAACGCAATGAATGCAAATACAACACAACCCAGTTATAACACTACGCAATGGAATGCAATACAACACAACCCAGTATAACACCACCGCAATGGTATGCATTCAACACAACCCGTATAACACACGCGCAATGAGAATGCCAATACAAACACAACACCCAGTTTTTGCAAAAGCAATGGATACAATACAATACAATATAACCAGACACAAAACATGCCAATAAACAACAATATAATCACAAACAACAACACAGTACAATGCAAATACAATCAACATAATCACAACACAACGCAACGCAACACAACAACAACCAGCACAATTGCAAAAGCGGCAACACAACATAACCACAAACTCAACGCTACGCAATGGCAACGCAGTGCATATGCTATACAATACAATCTTCCAACACACCACCACCACATTTTCACAGGTAGTCACTCACGACGGTCGCCAGCTATGACGATCTGGGGGGCGATGCAGACGAGCTGAGTCTGCCGAGGAGAGGGCAGGGGAGCGGAGGCGACAGGGTCTGGATGCTCGGGCACGTGACCACGTGGACTGCTTGGTGGGCCGGGAATCAGGTGCGACCGTAAAACCTCAGCATCCACTGCAGCTCGCACGTGCAATGCCAGGGTTGGCCGCCCCAGGTTAAATCTGGCGGCAAATTTCTGAGGGTGGGTGGGTGATTTTGATGTGCCGAGTGTGTGTGCGTGTGTGTGTGTGTAGTGTGTTGTGTCTGTGTGTTGTGTACGTGTGTGTGTGGTGTGTGTGTGTGTGTGTGTGTGTGTGTGTGTGTGTGTATACGTGAGTGGTGTGTGCTGTGTGTGTGTGTGTGTGTGTCTGTAGTGTGTGTGTGTGTGTGTGTGTGTGTGTGTGTGTGTGTACGTGTGTGTGTGTGTGTGTGTGTGTGTGTGATGTGTTGTGTTGTGTGTGTGTGTGTGCGTGTGTGCCTGTGTGGTGTGTATGTGTGTGCGTGTGTTTATGCGCCGAGCGGGCGTGGCTCGCGCGGCGCGCGCTCGTGTGTGGTGTGGTTGTGATGTGTGTGTGTGTGTGTGTGTGTGGTGTGTGTGTGGTGAAGTGTGTGAGCGCGCGCGCGCGTGCGTAGTGCGTGCGTGCGTGATGTGTGTCTGTGTGTGTATGTCGTGGTGTGTGTGTGTGGTGCGGTGCGTGCGTGCGTGCGTGCGTGCGTGTTCTGGTGCGTGTGTGTGTTGTGTGTGTTGTTGTTCTTCGTTTTTAACGTCTTCTCCTCACATATACGGTGATTTCAGACGTTTGCAGTGTAGGTGTATGATGAATATTTAGAGTATGAATGTGTGCAAACAGTTATGAGTGTGTGTTGTGAGTGATTTGTGTGTGTGTGTGTGTGTGTGTGTGTGTGTGTGTGTGTGAATATGTGTGTGCTGGTGTGTGAAAAATGGTGTGGTGTGGGTGTGTTTGTGTGTGTGTGTGCTGTGTGTGTGTGTGTTGTGTGTGTGTGTGGTGTGTTTGTGTGTGTGGAAGTGTGTGTGTGTGAAATGTGTTGTGTGTGTGTATGGTGTGTGTGTGTGTGTGTGTGTGTGTGTGTGTGTGTGTGTGTGTGTGTGTTGTGTGTGTGTGTGTATGTGTGAGTGAGTGTGTTAAAGAGATAAGGTTATGTTACGGTTTTCAAGTGTGCCACAGTTTTCAAAGAAATACTAGTAATTCACCATGTCGATGGAACTGAGTTTTCTGTTCGTCAATAGGGTCTCTGCAACTAGGTTGCTATCTGATGAAGTTGGGAGCCAGTCCTTGGAATGATGTCGTCGTTTAAGCACATTTTCCAGTGTTGAGTGGTCATATTTTTCAGTTTTGGACACTCAATTAAGCGTGTAGTGAGGAGTTAATGAGTGGTATATAATACATATCTTATGTTGTATCTTAAAATTTTTTAGGTAAGCGCGATCATATAATGTTTTTATTGACATTTGATTAAGATGAGCATATGTTTGGTTTCAAATGATTTGTGGGGGGGGGGGGGGGGGGAAGTAAAAAATAAAGAAAAAAAAAGGTTATAGATCAAAGGAATATCCAACTGGCTTTTTAATAACTGTTTAATAAATTAAACACATGAAAAAAAAACAGTGATGTAAACATGTATGGCAAAGTTCAGTGAAGTCGATCCCATAGATTATAAAACTTCAGCTCTCTTCCCTTTGACCACTATGTTTTTGTTCTTGCACAGTTTCAATAACAGATGGATCTTACACTGAGAGGTTCACACACATACATGAGACATTTTTGGAGTATTTAGTTCGAGGTTGCATTTATCGCATGCGATGAATTAAGCTTTTACGTCTCTGGACATTGGTGTTTGGATTTTTCTCTAATTTGTTTTTGGGGGAATATCAAGGGCTTGGTATTAACACACATTTTATTAATATAGACAATCTGTGTTTTTTAAATTTCATAAAATGTTGAAATCTGTCGTTGATGCTTTATGTATCAGTGATAATATTCGACATATCCAATCCTAATTATAAGAATGATGTTGTGCCTTCAATGTTGCGAGCTGCTCTTTCGAGCAGATTGGTCATACCTCTTCATTGATGAAAGGCCGCTGTGAGAGGGCACCCAACAGAACAGTAATTTGACTCCCTTATTGAGAGATGATGCGTTCCGTAATTTATTTCCGTTGTTATTATCATTTCGAATCTTTGGAAATTTGGAGATTGTAAAGCAGGAAAGCGCTGATCTAGAATCACTCAAAGTAGAATTTGGACAATCTTTGGTGGAAGAATTTAGAATATACTTTTGTGACCATTAGAATTCGCTACTAGTTTGCGGTTAAAATTCGACAAGTATTTCCCAAGATGATACAATTTCTCCATTTTTAAGGATTGGTAGATAAAAGCTGCGCCGGTGTTACGATCGACTAGTACTGAACCATCCGTAAAAACTTTCAAGTGGTTTTATACACATTTTCCAAATGTCTATTTACATCGCTTTTTTAAGAAGGTTTGGAGAATCGTTTTTACGTTGTTCGGTTATTTGTATCAAAATTTCAGCTTTATTTGTTCCCATTTGGGATGGGTGCATAGTAATTAGAAGGGGCTCGAAAGCGATTTTAGTTTGATGTATGTTTGATTTCTTTCTTTAGAGTGAAGTTTATGTCGAATGGAAAGTTGATTTTATGCTTCTAGCTCCTTTTGCTAAGTCTGTTTCTGTATTTACTGTATTTCTTTAGCACAAAAATATTTTTTTGGGGGGGGGGGTTTGAAAGAGTTTTTTAAAGGACAAATTTAGAGGCAGACGCTTTTTCGAAAACTCATTTGAGGGCCAAACTCCAATTTCATGGTATCTGTTCCCATGTTAATGTATGTATAGGAACTCCAATGTGCCATGGTTTATACGATTGCAGTCTATACTTTGTAATTTATGGAGTAAGTGAGGTGGGGCGCTAAAGAATACTTCTTGGGCGTAAATTAATCTTGACCGCACAAGACGCAGAAGATAGTATGTAAAGGCTATCTTGTCTTGTCCCCACTTTTGTTGTGCTTATGATTTTAAAAACGTTAAAACTATTTTCCTCGATTTATTCAAAATGTATTCAATTTGTAGATTCCTTGAACGCTTTGGAGTTGAATAAACGCCTAGAAATTTGACAGAACTAGCGTATTGTAGTGTGTCCAGTTCAGAGTAGTAAATTGACGGAAGTTTACTCTGGGTCTGATCCTGAGTTTGTAAAAAGCATACGTAGATTCTCGTTTTTTGTGAAAGGTGATAAGTCCATTTTCATGTAAAAGTTCGTTGATTTTGTTTGTTCACTGTTGATTATTTTATTTTTATGTAATAAAGATACTTTAATGGAGTCTTTCTTTTCATTGTGACCTCAATCCCATAAACATAAGTTCATGTGCGTATTGTGCGATTATTACATCTTTTTTGATAATCCTTTTTGTTATATCTGCAGGTAAAATTTTGAATAAATCGGAGGATATCATACTGATCCCATGTGGAAGCCCCATTTCTAATGGTGATAGTGCTAGAATATGTATGCTCTATTCTTGTTTGAAATTCACTCTTTTTCCAAATCAATCTTTGATATAGTTTTAAATTGTTCCACTTATACCCATGGTTTTGTCGACTTATACATTGAGTCTTTGTGCCCATACATGCTCATATGCTTTTTTTTTTCATAAGAAAGTTGCGAGGATGTTTTTCCGTCTCGCAAAATTGTTTGTTTATCTTGATGTCGTTAGTTTAACTAAGTGTTCTACTGTGTTGTCCTTTTTGAAAACCAGCTTGGGTTTGATTGGGATTAAATTGGTGTTTTGTTACAAAAAAGTATGTTAACCTGTTGTGAAATCATTTTTTTCCATTCAGTTTGCACTTATGAGACGTTATAGGGCGATTGGTCGGTAGCTGTTTCTATAGATCGTGGTTGTCCAGTGTTGTTGAATGGGAATAATTATAGAATGTTTCCACACAGAAGGCAGATTTCCCTCGTGCAAACATTTTTTTTAAAAAAGGTGCATATGAAATGTTCTACATTCAGAAGGGATATGATGTAGCATTGCGTTTGAAATGCCATCTAAGCCTACTGATGGTCTTTTACTTTCCTAGATTACTGAGGACATTCTTCACTTCTTGCCATGTTATGGCGACATTTAGGTACTTGGTCTGTACAGGGTCGGGGTCGTTGTAATGGCTTTTCTTTCCTCTTGCTCTCTGTTGTCGTTTCTTTTCTTGTCTGTTAGGCTTGTCTGTGCTGCTATTTTTTGAAAATATGTTGGCGAATGCTACAGCTTTATCTGGTTGGAGGGGAAATCAGACGTTAGGGAGCTTGATTGGACATGCTGGTAGAGATACTGTCCGTTTTTCTATTATTCTTAGATTTTGCCCCCACACCTTTTGATTACTTTGAAATAACTAATTCATTTTACAAAGAGTTGGACCAGTATTGTCGTTTAGCTTGTGCCGTCACTTTGTTAAAATGATTTTTGCGCCTTTTTTTCTCAAGCAGTTTTGAATTACCGTTCTTCGCCTTTACTTCGTAAGTTCGCTCTTAGTTTTACGTTTTTCTACTTTTTAGCTCTGTTCGCAATTTTCGTTCCACCAGGACATTCCAATGTGGTTTATTTACTTTGGCATGATTATTTTATTTGGGTATTGGACTGAATTTGCAGCAGATAGCATGGCTTTTTGAAATTTCAATACAATTCATCAACAGTAGATAGTTGAATTCTTATGTCGACATTGAAGAGTTAAGTAAGTTTGTGAAAAAACCTGTCCCAGTTAGCTAATTTATAGTTTTATTTTGGTACTTTTTCTTGCGAATGTCTTTGGGTTCAGGCCTTATAGATTTAAACAGTGGTTGATTAATGGGGAATATGATACTGTTCTGAGTTTCATTTAAGTTCTGCAGTCCTCATTCACAGGTGTAGGTCTGGAGATGTTAAGGTTAAATCTATTTGCAATGGGCTTGTGATTGGGTTTATCGGGAACAGTGTTATTCTCCCGTCGTTAAAAAGATTTTAAACGGCCGACGTCAACATTGTTCTCAACGAAACGGCTGCTGGTAATTATTTGAACAATTTTATCCAGAATGGCGAAATGAGCCATTGAAATCACCAGTTTTATGAAACTTGTATTCTGATCTGATTTTTGGTGTAGCGATCGAAGCCATTCGGGTATTTCTACTCCATTAGGTCCTCGAGGGTATGCTAAGTTTATTGAAACTACAGTGAATGTGGTGTCGGTGTTTATTCGGACCTGACTGGCACAGGAATGGGCTTCTATTATGTCTGGTGGAAACAGGGCTAGTACATGGGATATACTATTTCTCTCCTTCTTTTATGTAAATAGCAACGTTGGTTTTATCTTCTGTGGGCCCTTGCTGGTAATGGGTTGGAAAATAGTAGCCACTGAGTTTAGGTAACCTGTTCCTCTTCACATTGAGAGACTGTAAAGCCAAATACCATTATATTTTTCTTCGGCAAGGTGCTGAGTTAGTGTTTCAAGACTAGTTGAGATGGTTCGACAGTTCCACTGGAAAACCTTTAAAGAAAGTTGATTTAAACATTGAATTTATCGTTATTTAAACAACTAAAATAAAAATTGAAGATCTAGATTCTTCAAATCTAAGTGTTCACGTTAACAGTGTCAAAATGTGTGTGTGTGTGTGTGTGGTGTGGTGTGTGTGAGTTGTGTGTGTGTGTGTCGTGTGTGTGTGTGTGGTAATGGTGAAAACTGACAATAAATAAATCAGGGATGTTGAGTTAGTAATACTTACTGGATTAAGTGGTGAATAAATAAATATTGTCTACTGTCAGAACTTCCGAAGCACTGATTTTCTGCAAAAGTGATTCCATCACCAGCCATCCAATGCGTAAATTTACCATGTTTCCTCCCAGGGGCGAAGGATCGTAGCGTGTGTCTTCCAGGAAAGGATGGTACTGGGAGGAGCCGCCGTTGCTGGAAACGGTAGCGTCGGGCCACTTTTTTGGGTGTTGTCCGAAGAGGCTCCTGATGTGTCTCCCGATGTTCTTGGCTGAGACACTAGCCCCTCTGTAAGTAGGATGGAGGTGTCCCGGAAAGTGCCCATGGTGTGTTGAAGTGAAGGTTAGTGTGGCTGATGATTGAGCTGTTATCTTCAATCAGTTGTTGCTAGCAAGGCCGTTTTGAAGAGGTCCCCCTTGATGTTAAGCTGGAGGCTTTTAGATGGTGCAATTTATGCTGATGCATGTTTTTCATTCTAGGTTGTTCTTTTGAAATATTCTTTGATACACTTTGATGAATTCTTTCTGGTTTCTATTCCGGAGATTTTGATTTCAAGTTTTTTCACGAGCAACAGTGGACTAGAAAAACGGCGTTCAAAGGCTTTGTCAGCAGATTGTCGTGATGATCGAAGGATGGTCGCAACATCTTGATCCTGTAGAGCCTTGTGTGGACACTGCATCAGTAATCAGTAGGACTGGCCCAGTCTTCTGCTATTCACTTTATTTGTACCGAGTCATGAAGAAATCAAAACACTCGGGAGATCATCGGGTTAGGGTTTCCATGTGCGTAATCTCTTGTTTCGTTTAGAACTAGGTCTGGGCCTATTTGCGTCTTTCAGCGGGGCTTTGTTTGACGTCATTACTTTATGTTTGACGTCATTACTGTTTTGCGGTTCGATTTTTTCTTTTGATGTTCTTTTTCCATATTCTTTGGCTTTGTTTTGTTGTTTCGGTGCATTTTGCTTTTTTTGCTTGCACTTTTTCCGGGTGGTAATGTAGGCCTACAGAATGCGGGATACGTGGTGGTGATGCTCCCGAACCTGCAGCTGCAGCATTTGTACGCTTTTCGATACTGTTTGGGACTCTTTTGGGTTCCAACGCCTGCTGACACCATTTTTTTCTTCCTTTTATCATTTGACCGGGCGACTCATTTTCTGCTGTTGATTTAGTTTTTTCTAATTTGACCATTCGTGTGCAGAGCGCTGCTACCATTTCATGTAGGTCAGACAGACTTAGCTCTACTCACGCCAGGTCCGATATCGTTGACTGCTGGTTCCGCCGGGCATTGTAGAGCGGTACACGCTATGGACAACCAAACGTTCTCGTCGCTCGTTAGTATTTCTTCTTACGTTTTCCGACTTGGTTCGCCCGCCCGCCGACTGTCGGTGCCCCAGGATCAGTGTTGTCTGAGCGCTGATGACTCGGCCTGTTCTGGTTTCTTGTTCTCCTCGATCTCGTCATCTTCATGAACTTTGCAAAAATTCTGGCTGCCACTTCGTTTCAGTGCTTGATCCGTAGCGGCCATCTTGTGTGTCTGTGTGTGTGTGTGTTGGGGTTTGGTGTGTTTGTGTGTGTGCGTGCGTGTGCGAGACGTGTGTGGGTGGTGCGTGCGCGCGCGCGTTTAACGTGTGTGTGTGTGTTCACACAAGTCATGAGTTTTTTTGTTTTAGTAGACAACACTGTGGGGATCTTATTAAAGGCTTCAAAGCACTTCAGGGAACTAGTTTTACAAGCAACAGGAAGACAATGCAACCCAAAGCGATAGTACAATACATACCATACATCAATACAATGCAACGCAAGCAATGCAATACAATACAATACAATAGACAATGTTCGAGCAAACCCCGTTTCAAAAAAGAACAGAAGTGAACAAAAACAAGCACATTTTAGAAGAAGAAGAAAAAAATAAAGACAATCTATCAGTGAGTCTACTAAACAGCATTGGAGGAAAATAAGTAATTTTCCCCGTACGTCGTGCTCATTGTCCGAATATTGTTCATCTTGCCTAAGAAAAGACCTATGTGGTCGAAACGCTGCGTCTGTGTTTTGTCTTGTAAGTTGTTAGTTTGTCCCTGGGTTTAGCGGACTCCACTTATAATTCTTGTAAAATGTATTTCAATTTCTGCCTGCAGTCGTCAACTTTAAAACCTAACAAACACTAGTCAGATCTAGTTGCAAAGTTAGACGCATTGCGGCGGAATTTAAAACAAATTTTTAATGTGATTAATAGCGAAACCGCCAAGGAAAGTAGACAAACGAATTCACAAGACAAAAACACGTCGGTTTTCAGACCTTTTAGCCTTCTTCCGGCAAGACACATAAACAATCAGGACAACGGAAATTATCACCGATAGTGGATAGATGTTAAATGGAAGGACTCAACACACCACACAAAAACACCACACACACTCACACACACACACACACACACAGAAATAAACGATGATAACGATGATTGTTCGTTCATTTTTGTTGTCCTGAGTAGTTATGTGTCTTGCCTGAAGAAGATCCTAGAGGTCGAACGCGTCGTTTGTTTTGTCTTTGTGATTCGTTTGCCTTACGTGTATCTTGGCGGTCGCTTTTCAATTCACTATTAATTTTTTTTTCAAACAAGAGTAAGCTCCCCACTCACATGAGTCACTCTCTCCTGAACAGCGGCGCCGTGGTGTTGCTGTGAAGTGAGCTGGTTGCACGCTGAGGTCCAAGAGTCTGCGGACTCTTCAGGTACACGGGCTGCACACTGGAGGGGATGTCCTGTCACGTTGCTGCTCACGTCCAGCACGACGAGACTGTCCAGGCGGAGAAAGAAGAGGTCAAGGTAAAGGTTGAATGCTGGGGCAAAAGGTCCCCCAAGTAGCGTGCCTGGAGGTGCGAAGACTTCGGAAGAGGGGGTGGGGCAGGGGAGAGATGCTTGTTTCCTGTTGGAGGGACTCGTTGACCCATTCTACGCTGATATTGACCATGTAATCACTCGAGAGGGAGCAAGAATAAAGCTGTCCACTTACAACTATATGAATCCTATTCTTTATTAATTTCACCACACCCGCTTATAACCCTCCCTCGCCCCCCCCCACGCCCCACCCTCTTGGTCGTGTCAAACCTAAAATCTCCCCAACCCACACCCACAACCTCCCCCCCCAACCCCCACCCCCTCGCCCACCCCCTACCGCCCCACCCCTCCCCCCCCCCCCCCCACTCCACTTCCTCTCCCCTCGCCCTCCCCCCCCCCCCGCGTCCTCCCCCCCTCTCTCCCCCCCCACCCCCCCCCCCCCCCCCCCTCACAGGGCCCCCCCCACCCCCGACCCCCCCCCCTACCGCCCCCCCCCCCACCTCCCTCCACCCTCTCCCTCACCACCGCACCCCCTCTCCCGCCACGCCACCTCCCCCCCCCCACCCCCCCACCCCCCCTCCCCCCCCCCCCCCCCCCCCCCACCCCCCCCCCCTCCACCCCCTCAGACCGCTCCCTACCCCCTCCCCCCCCCCCCCCCCCCCCCCCCCCCCCCCCCCCCATCGATCCCCCCTCCCTTCCAACCCTCTCCCCCCCCTCCCTCCCCCCCCCACCCCCCCCGGCCCAGGGGGGAGGGGGAGGAGGAGGGGGGCGGAAGGAAGGAGTGTATAGCTCTTCAATTCGATTTGAGCCACCCACACGAACAGAGACGAGGATAACTACTGTTTGGTGTTATTGGTTGTTTATTTTTCTTCTTTGTCATACACAGTTTTTTTCACTGGAATGTTGTGTGTGTGTGTGTAATGTGTGTGTGTGTGTGGATGTGTGTGTGTGTGTTGATGTATATCGAAGAAATAGATGGATAGTAATACAGACATGTGGTTGTGTGTGTGTTGAGAGAGAGAGGACAGCAGAGAGAGAGAGACAGAGACAGAGAGAGAGAGAGTCAGAAGACAGACAGAGAGGAGGGGGCAAAAAGAATGAAAAAAAGATGTAAACAGAAATAAAAGAACATGGGGAAAAAAAATTACAGAAAATAAAAGAAAGGCAACGAATCAATGTATGAAAGGAAAGGATGAGGAGAGAGAAGAGAGAGAGAGGAGAGAGAAGGAGAGGAGGGCATGAAAACGAGAAAAAAAATGCTAACAAATGATATAAGTAAGAAGGAATAGACTCCGAAATCTGCGAAGAAAATAAGAATGAAGGAATATATATACAACAATCTAATAAATTCCCAAGGATAAGTACGAGCACCGTTCCAGACAAACTTATGAGCAGATGGTGTTGCAATGACTGCAAGGAAATTTTGAATTATATAACAAAGCTTGCTTTCTTATGTCTTAGATTGAAGAAATGGGGGAGCAGATTTGATTTCTTATCTGCAGTGGTAGATGATTCTGCCTAACATATACAAGTATGTGCTTGAGATGGGGTGAATGGGAAAAAAAAAAAAATGCTTCTCACAATGAACTTCAGCAAGATTATTAGTCTCCAAGGGGGAGACACCCTCCAATAGGGGGGAGGAAAGCTCACTAAATTAAACTATGGTCATATACCGATATTTCGAACTTGGTGGTTTCTCCTCAGTGACCGCGGTAAGTGGTAATTTGGACTCCTCTGCCTTTTCAGTTTTAAGAAGACTTGCAAATCCAGTAAAGGTGGTGTGTGAATACCGTCAGCTATGTTGTTGATGTTTGCAAAAAACCAACCAAAGGTGAACAGCCTAAGAAGCATAAATAGAAAATGATGAAAGAGCAAATCAATGCTACATTTTCTTTGTGAAAAAGTAGAAAATATAAATAAGATATCTTTTAAGACACATGTGCTGACGGGACCAGTTTGTTGGAATGAATACCGCAAGGGGACAAATCTAAATACATCTAACTAATAAATTCCATGGAATAAGTTACGGCACACGTTCAGCATACTTACAGGCAGCTGGTGTTGCAATGGGACTGCAAGCAAAATATTGATTATAAACAAAGATTGCTCTTGGTCTTAGATTGAAGAAATAGGGGGAGTTATGCATTCATAATCTGCATGTGGTAGTGATTCTGCCTAACTAACAGTATGTGCTTGAGTGGGTGAATGGGGGAAAAAAATAGCTTCTTTTTTATTTTTTATCACAATGAATCCTTCAGGCAAGCTTTATAGTCTCCAAGGGGGGAAAGTCACCCTCCAATAGGACTGGGTACGCACTAAATATTAATCCTGGTCATATACCGATATTTCTCGAAACTTGGTGGTTTCTCCTCAGTGACGCGGGAAAGTGGTAATTTGTCTCCTCTGCTTTTCAGTTTTAAGATGACGGCAATCCCAGAAAGGCTGCTGGTGTGAATTCCGTAGTAGGTTTGTTGAGTTTTCAAAAAACCAACCAAAGGTGCCTCTAAGAAGGCATAAGAAATGATGTGTTGATGTGAAATGAGGCAAAAGAAACAAGGCTACATTTTTCTTGTGAAAAGTAAAAATTATAAAAAGATATCCTCTTAAGACAAAAGTGGCTGTGGGGGCCAGTTCTTTTTTTTTTCCCATTCACCCACTCAAGCAACTACTGTTAGTTAGGCAGGGAATCATCTACACTCGCAGATATGAATGCTATCCCCCCTTTTCTTCAAATCTAAGACATAAAGAGCAAGCTTTGTTTTTATAATTCAATATTTCTTGCCAGTCACATTGCAACACCAAGCTGCTCTGTAAGTTGGCTGGAACGGTGCTCGGTACTTATCTTGGAATTTATTAGTTGTTGTATTAGCTCCCGTGCGGGATTCATTCCAAGGAACTGGCCCTCAGCACTTGTGTCTTAAGTGGAAAAATTTAAAAAATTCCTTTTTGTTATATTTTCTACTTTTCACAAGAAAATGTAGCTTGTTTTGCTCTTTCATCATTTTTTTTGCTTCTTAGTGGCACCTTTGGTTGGTTTTTTGAAAACTCAACAAACAATACTACGGTATTGCACACCAGCCTTTGTGTGGATTGCAGTCTTCTTTAAAAACTGAAAAGGCAGAGGAGGTCAAATTACACTTCGCGGTCACTGAGGAGAAACCACCAAGTTTCGAAATATCGGAATATGACAGAGTTATGGATGTTAGTGAGTTTTCCCTCCCCCTACTTGGAGGGAGTCTCCTTGGAGACTATAAGTTGCTGAAGTTTCTTGTGAGAAGAAGCATTTTTTTTCCCCCATTATATTGAGATTAGGAATCAAGCCATATGTTAGTTAGGCGGAATCATCTACCACTGCAGATATGAATGCTATCATCCCCCTATTTTTCAATCTAAGAATAACGAGCTAAGCTTTGTTTTTAATTACAATATATATTTAAGAAAGAACAAGTAAAAAAGCAGGAAGGAAGGAACACACAACGGAGCGAAAATCAAATAGCGGAAGAAGGGAGATCTGCAACAACCAAGAAAGAAAGGACAGCACGTCAAGGAAACGTACAACGGAGCGGTCGGTGGCTGGACTTGTTGACCTGTCAGATAGAGCATGGCCAGAGAGGAAGTGGACAGCTGACCATGTCAGATACAGCATGGCCGGAGAGGTCAGGCAAGAGTGGACAGGCCAGAGGGACAGTGACAACTGACTGTCAAGATTCAGCATGGCCAGTGAGGACAGGCCAGAGAGGACAGGCCAGATGAGGACAGTGGCCTCGCTGACCTGTAGTTACAGCATGGCCAGAGAGGACAGGCCTAGAGAGGGACAGGACAGAGAACACGGTGGGACTGCTGACCTGTCATATGGAGCATGGCCAGAGAGGACAGGCCAGAGAAACACAGTGGACTGGCGTGGTCAGGGTTGGAGGACACGGTACCAGGGAGATGAGGTTGGTCTGTCCCTGTGTCATTAGACACACACACACACACACACACACGCAACAATCACCACACACACAACAACACACACACCACACACACACCAGATAAAGAGGCGAGCAACAAACGCGTGCATACTTACACATACTGCACAAACACACCGCGCACGCACGCGTGCACACACACGCGCGCGCAAAACGCAACACGCCACACACGCGGCGCGGGGCACGCCACAGAGAGAGAGAGAAAACGAATAAAAACTTATTTTACCAGGGTAATGAGATAAGCAATAAAACATTAATGCTTTTTTCCACCCAACCCGGGGGCAAAAGTAAAAGAAAACAAATTAAATAACAAATCAAGGCAAATACATATAAAAGGAATGTACAATAACAAGCTTTTTGTACGTTCAGTACAAATTAGATATTGTCCACACCATTGACCAACGAACGCAATACAAAAACGCGTGAAGAGAGAGAAAGAGAGAGGGAGAGACAGACAGACAGACAGACAGACGACAGGGCAGACCCGTAGAGAGACAGATAGAGATAGAGATAGAGAATACAAGAGAGAGAGAGAGAGAGAGAGAGAAGAGAAGAGAGAGGAGAGAGAGAGGGGAAGGTGCACTGACTGACAGACTGACAGACTAATAGAGCGAAACAAAAACAAAAAAAAAAACGCACCTGAAACGCTTTCTCGTCCACCCAGTCCAGCATGGTGTGGGAAATCATCAGACTTCTCAGTGACGTCAGGCCTTTCAAGTCGCTGGGCCCCCAGATGCTGAAACTTTAACCCTTGGGTAGTAGTTTCCCTTGATTTGCCAGCCTGCCGTTTCCGTCGGAAGGGCCAGACGGGGGAAAACGGCGATTGTGGGGGGTTTGCGGCACAAAACTGTCATGGTGCCGTTGGCGTTTTGCACGTGCATTTGTTGGGGCAGACACCGCGCACGGAGGACACCAAGGACACCAAGGCCAGCAGGGGGAGAGTGGTCAGTGCCTTCATTGCGAGTCTGTGGCATTGGAAACTATGCAGCACGGTGGTAAACAACCATTGTGTGTGTGTGTGTGTACGTGTGTGTGTGTGTGTGTGTGTGTGTGTGTCAAACTCTCGTTTAAAGTTACTAGCGGACCCCCGCCTCCCTTCCCCGCCCCTCTCTGTCTGTCTGTCGGGTCTGTCTGCCTGTCTCTGTCTCTCTCTCTCTCCTCTCTCTCTCTCTCTCTCACACACACACACACACACACACACACACACACACACCACACACACACACACACACATCAAAGTGTCTATCAATTCGTTTGCAAAAAGTTATGAAGTTGGATAAGGACAGTAAATCAGGAGGGAAATTGTACTTCTGTACTTCTTTTTTTTTAATATAGAAAGGAAGGAAGGAACAGAAAAAAAGGATGATAGGTTTGGGATAAAAGAGAGAAAGGAAGGAAGGAACAGAAAAAAAAAAGGATGATAGGTTGGGAGAAAGAGAGAAAGGAAGTGGAAACTAAAGAGAAAATGGAGAAAAAAAGAAAAAAATCGATCTCCTTCTTGAAATGGAATTACTCCAATCAAATTACAAAGAACAAGAAATAAGGGACTGTTAGATATTTCGACAATGAATGAACGTGAATAAAGAAAGAAAGAAAGAAATAATAATGGACTTCATCTAACCAAACAATCAACAATATCGATGGGAACGAGGAAACCACACACACACACACACGCACACACACACACACACACACACACACACACACACACACACACACACTTTGTTTCATGTACAGAAAACAAATTGAACAAATACGTACATACATACATGAGTGTCACATCATTTCAAAATCACACATTTGTGCCAAAACAGTCACAGTCTTTCATTACCACTTAAACACGGTACTCACCAGTCGTATTAACTGTAAATGTTTTTCCCCTTAAAAGTTTTCTTCTTCGTTCGAACAGACCAACTGTCTAACCGAACACCGATTATTTTGCGAAAATTACTTAGATTTTTTTTCAGTTCCTTTTCTTTCAACACAAACATATGTGTATATACTTTGAGTAGTTTTCAAGACTTTCTCGGCAATTCCTCTTTTACGTCCTACTTTTCCTTTCTGTCTTTCTTTCTTTCTGTCAATAAAATCTAATACTCATAAAATTTAACGTGCTTTTCGTCAAGAATCGAAGTCACAAAAAAGTCTATTTTTAGTGGCTACCCCTAAACCAGACAAACTAACTCCCAGCTCGTGCGACTGAAACATACAAACTGGTCAATTTTTCTCTCACCCCGCTACGTCTTTTTTTTCAGAGAGACCTCATTTGCATATTCATAAACTTGAGTTATTTGTCAGTTTCCTGACTAGCTGTCGTAGATAAGTCAGTCTCAGTCGCGGGCATGTTAAGGAGGCGGCGTTCGGAGCTTGTGTTCTACGCGTAATCCAAATACAGCAGCGAAGTTTCGCGGCCATGTGGAAATGGTTTTGGGAGAGCTGAAGGTTCCAGACCAGACTGACTGGCTCAGTGGTAGAGGACAGAGTTCGCAGTCAGACGCTGCCGCCGAGTTCAACCAAACCCCGCTGCTGCCCATTATGCAAATGTGCATTTCACTGTTGTCGTTCTGGTGATATTGTGTAGTCTCAGACACGCCACTCCTCTGGGATAGGTATCCTAGTCTGCCGGATCACTGACGGTGGGTGTCCAACATTCACACCTGACCCACCCCCCCCTCACCCCCCCCCACCCACCCCCCCCCCCCCCCCCCCCCCCCCCTACTGCCCTTTCTTTTTTTTTCGGAACGGTTGTCGGGCAGGAAAAGAGATGTGTCCAGACAGGTTTCGATTTTTCAGGAGTGATAAGTGAAAAGGTAGAAAGAAAGAAAGAAAAAAAAATGCAAAAAAAAAAATGCCAAAAGAAAAAGAAGGAAATGAAGGAGAGAAAGAAAGAAAGATAGCTAGATAGAAGCGCACGCGTGTGCAGGGCTGTCTTCCAGCGGAAAATCTGTGATGTCACTCTGTGAGTTTGCTTCCCATTTCCTCTCGCTTTGTGTGTGTGTGTGTGTGTGTGTGTGGGGGGGGGGGGGGGGGGGGGGGGGGAGAGTTTGTTTTTTTGCTTTTTGTCTGTTTTTTTTCTTCTTTTTTTTCTTCTTTTTTTGGGGGGGGTTCCCCCCCCCCCCCCCCCCCCCCAATATGTGTATGTGTGTGGTTGTTTCTTTGTTTACGGGGAGTGGGGGGGTGTTTATTTTTGTGTTTGTTTTGTTTTTGTTTGTTTTTTGTTCGTTTTTCTGTTGTTGACTTTGATATTTTTTATTTGAAAACGGATAGAAAGGAACCATCTTGAGGTCCCGTAAGAAAAACTTAAATTCAAAAAAATAAACAAAGAAATGCGCAAATGCAAGTGCACCGGCACACGAAGAGTGGAAAATAACCCTGTTGCCCGTTTATGTCGTACCCTGCACAAATAATGACATGCTATTGTGGCTCAAGCATTTGAGAGTCGATGTTTCTTTGAAAGTTTCTATCAGTTTTTCACTTCGTTTGGCACCTAAAAACGTCACAGCATAAAACACGTGCACACACACAATCACACACACACACACACACACACACACACACACACACACACACACACAGATAGAGAGAGAGAGAAAGAGAGAGAGAGGAGAGAGAGGAGAGAGAGAGGGAGGAGAGAGAGAGGAGAGAGAGGAGGGGAGGAGAGGGAGTGTGCGCGCGCGCTTACACACATCCACAAGCAATCTCTTCCCGCCTGTCTTCAGTGTTTGATACAAAAGTTGGCCCATCCGTGCACTGTATGTAACTAATTTGTGTAAACCATACCGTTGTTAGTGTTCTCGACATCGTTCTTCAATGTTTCGCATTTCTTTCCCCCGGTGGACTTTGGGGTGGCTATCTGATATCACGCCCTTAAGAGAGGAGAGAGAGAGAGAGAGAGAGAGAGAGAGAATACTCATTTATTACTAATAAATATGTGACAGGATTCCAAAATGAAACACAAGGGATGTCGGGTAGTCTGGGCATTAAGACTGACTTTCAAATGGAAGGGAGGAAAAACTTGCAGGTTGTGTACAATCCTCAGTGAAAATAATAGGTACTTTGTGTTTTGCCCCATCTAACATTGAAATATGTTTGTTTTTTTGTGTGTGTTGCTTGTTCTCAAATGATGAGGGGGGCGGGGGGGGGGGTTACCTCATTAATTGATTTACTAATTGTTTGTGTATTAGGCCTACTTACTTATATGATAATTTATTCGCTTGTTTTGCCGTTGGAATTCCTTCTTATTCAACGAACTCCGTGATCAGAACGTCCAGACGGGCATTTTATCATATCGAGCCTTAGAGTCCGCCGCCCGCCTTTGATTGGAGCGGATGATAAGTGACGGGACTAATGACTCCACCCTTTTGTCGCCGTGTCACGATGACTGACAGCGGCCAGAAAGAAACCTGCCTGTATCTCGACCACCTGGGCCTGTTCAGATTTACTTCAGTCGTCAGTCAGGGCGTTGTTCTGATCAACTGGTCGTGAGGTCGTTGTTACTGTTCTTAAAGGAGCCGTAATGTATTATGTAAATATGTCATATTTCGCCCTCTAACATAAATACATATACACACCCTGCTGCCCTCCCCAACCTTCCTTCTCTGCCTCTTCCCCCCACCCCAATTTCCTTCATGATACTAAGAGCAGTTACATACTGACCGTTGAAAACTTTTCTCATGAAAAAATGAGCACAGACCAACTCTCTCTCTCTCTCTCTCTCTCTCTCTCTCTCTCTCTCTCTCTCTCTCTCTCTCTAGCAACTGGCTCCTCACTATCCAGTTACGCCTTACATCAAAGATGTTATCATCCATGTGGGTATTAATTCGTGCCCTCAGGTCCCATTTCCCTGGAATCATGAACTATTTTATTGTACTCTGCTGTAAGACCTTTCCGCAGACTCGTGTTGCTCTTAGTTCTATACTACCAGCAAGAGGTAAACATCACTTTAACAACACGTTTCATACCATCAAATCAAAACTTGAAATCTGCATGTGAATTACAAATGTCAATTTCCTTGATAATTTCGCCTCGTTTGCGTCTGATATGACATTGTATAGCAATGTGAAACACCCAAATGCTAGAGGAACTGCCAGACTGGCTGAAAACATGAAAGGACTATGGCGCAGTGCTGCAGCAAGAAATCGCCAGACATACAGTAGGCGTGGCCCCCCTTTGTCTTCCCAGGTAAATGAATCAACGTCTTTTTACCCTACCAGATCATCAGACCTTAACCACCCCACCCCCCTTTCCAAACCTGCTACCAAGAACGGCCAACGACAAGTTTGATAGGTGATGAACGTCTGCCCCCCTATCCCCCTCCCCCTGGCGTCCTGTAGTCATTTCCCCCCTCTCCCTCCAAAGTCTTCCAGTGAGAGACCCCGTCCCTCATCCCACCTAACCCTCTGAATCCCTTACAACATAGCCACCCCCTGAACACATCGCTCCTCCAAACCCATCTTCATCATTTTCAACATTACCATCACCCTAAACAGATAACTCCCCCTAACCCTCACCATTTATTACACCATAAGCCACCCCCCTGAACACATCAATCCAAATTCTCGCTATCAACTCCAACATAACCACCCTCCTGAACAAATCATTGCTCCTAACCCCACCCCATCATTTTCAGGGAAAGTCATCCCCCCGACCTTCACTTCTTGAGCGCCAACGAACGGGGCATAATACCCCCATGACTGCCAGTTCGAAAAAACCCACGGAACAAACACCTCTAACCTGATCCACCCTTATGCAGAACATTTATTATACATAGCGTCTCAACTGCTGACAAATCAGCGTCATTTCAGCCCATACCAACCTCCATTTCACAATAAAACCTTAACAAAATTGGACTTTGCCAACTTGTTAATTGGCATCATATATGGCTAAAAAGGAAATCGTATCTAAATTGTCAGTTTTGCGCCTTTATTACATGATTGTTTTCGATACTATCTCTCTGGTGCCTGTTCCAATGATGCTGTCGGTGCCAAACTGTATAACATGTGTCTGATCTGGTGTGAAGTAGAAGTGGATGTTTGGAGGAGGAAAGGAAAGTTCATGGAGGATTACGGGGTTTAATGATAATAGGAGAATATATTGATTGTTAGTATTATAGACTATTTCAGTGTGTGTGTGTGTGTGTGTGTGTGTGTGTGTGTGTGTGTGTGTGTGTGTTATGGCGCAAAACGATAAAGTGCTTGCGCTCTATGAGAGTTGTGTGTGTGTGCATGTATCTGTGTGTGTTTGTGTTCGTGTGTGGTGTGTGTGTGTGTGTGTGGTGTGTGTGTGTGTGGATGTGTGTATCTATGAGTACCCCCACAGGTACTAATTTAGTGGGTCACAGATTGCCGGACCACCTGACTTGCAGTGGTCTTTGACTGTAGGATCTGAATTACAAAATTGGCTTATAGTGTGTTGTCGTTGTTATTGTTGTTGTTTTCGCACTTTAATATTGCTTGGGTAGCCTTTTGGTATTGATGGCAAGTGAATTCTGCCAAGTGCATTTGAATTGTTAACGTCTGTCTCAATCTTGCTATTGGTTTGTGGGTGCGTGTTGTGTGTGTGTGTAGGGTGTGTGTGTGTGTGTGTGTGTGTGTTTGTGTTGTGTGTGTTTTTTTCCTCTTTTCAAATTGTTGACATTTTCTAATTTGTTTGTTTTTGCCTGACTTTATCAGGTAAACACTTGTATTTCTTTCTTCTCTTTGAGGTCTGTGTTTGTCCTCGTTTTTCAGCACTCATATGTAGCATCTTAGTATTTGGTTATAAACTGTGTGTGTTGTGTAAGTGTCGATCATTTTGTCTCGCTACACTTATCTGTCATTGATCATATGACATAGCATCAAAATGCAAATGTGAAATGGGTTAAGGTAAAATTTGGATTTAAAAGTAGGTCACCTTAAATGTATGTCACTTATTAAATAAAATGTCAGACTTACATTCTATTTTACCCCCACAAATTCCCCCCCCCAAATGATCACTTCCATTGCTTTGGTTTCTCTGAAATCAAGACTAACAGCGTTATAACTGACCAATCTAAGTATCGATCCTGGCTATAGTCTGTTTAGAGAGATGCCTGGCTAAACTAGGGACACTGGACTGGTATTAGTAGCATTTGTGCACAACTCGGTTTTTTAATTATAAACTAAATAAACTTGTTTGATAATTACTGCTGTCACGACATGACCCCTGGAGAGTCTGCCCTGACAGGATCGGTTTCTAGGTGGGAGTGAAGGGAGTGACTGACCTTCACCCGCCCCGCAAGAGACCACACAATAAAGATTACGATTACAACCACCCCATTATTCACAAACACACACAATCGCAAATAAATTTTCAACACACGCACCATGCACTAATCTCAATCAAACATGTCCAACGCTCAAATACATGCACAATCACAATAATGCATTTTCACCATAGTCTACACAATCAAACCACAACATTCATCCCATATAACATATACACAAATTATAAATAAACATTTCCAACATCCATCCCTTTCCACACCATGGAGGTTGCCTCCACACCCCTGCCTCTGTCAAGTCTACTGGGAGCACCCTGTCGCACTGGTGCTCCGAACCGGGCCGGGGTTCTTAGTAGGGAATCCGTCTCAAGCCGACACCTCGAACACTCATGCTGGCAGTGAAGAGCGCTTCCTGGGGGGGGGGGGGGGGGGGGGGGGGGGGGGGTACGTGGCGTTGTTACTGGAGGTCCTGGACGGGAATCAGGGCCGGCCAGTCAAGCCGGCGGGCTTTTTCTACCAGTCCGTGGTCCGACCTAGGAGCGTGGCATAAACCAGCGCGTGGCACCAACCGTCCGCGGGGTTCCCATCCAGCGCGTGGCCTCAATCCAGCCGTGGCCCAACCAGTCCAGACTCGGGTGATAGCTCCCCGGGAGGGGGGAGGAAAGTAGCTGGTGAGGAGAGAGAAGGGAGGAAGGTAAGAAGAAGGAAGATGGAAGGAAGAAGGAAGGATAGAAAGGTAAGGAAGAAGGAAGGGTACTGGAACCCGCGTCTGTACAGTCTGACCCATGCTGTTAAATCTTAACAGCCCACTAGCATTTGCATGATGGCGAGGGGGAAGTCTACTTAAATGCACCAACAACCCCAGCTCAACACAGACCTGAAGCATAACACAGTAAACCAATCAAATCAGGAATGTTCGTTAAAGTCTTCTCACACGAGCAAGTTAAAGACTGGCATTAAATCAAAACCAGGGCTAGAAAACAAATATGAATTATCTTCACCTTCTCTCACACTACGTTTAAACATTTTCCTTTCATTAGGAAATAATACCAACCACAGCGACCATCGCTTAATAACTGCCACCACATTGCATATTAATAATTCAATGGCATAATGGTCACATTTTTAGCACATTTCAAAATTAAACACAATTCAAACACGCTTTCGAACGACAAATCATGCGATATACGCACATCCGCGAACATTAAAACTCGTTCTCCTTTCACACAACAAACCGACGGGGGCCGAAGAACTGATAAAGAGTTCCGGCGAATGTGACAGGAGCGGACACGAGCGAGACCAAGCAAGTACCAACCCTGAATCACCAGGTTCTATCCATCCCCACAGGACTACCGCATCTCCAGATGCATAAACAGGAGAAAGAATTTTGGAATAATTTAGAATGGCCAGTTAAAGATTGATATTAACCAGAGAGAAGGTCTCAAAAAAAAAAAACCCAATATGTCTTTTACCATTTTGCAAAAAAAAAGAAAATTGGCAAAAGGAGAAGATATAGCCGGCTACAAACTCAAACCAAAAACAAACCAAACCACGATACTGAGGCTTACCAGCTACCCGTGGGTGACCCCGAAGAGGCGGGTCAAACGACTCTCTCTGCCCTTGTCCAGTCGAGAGGACAGAAGCGCAGATGCGGAAAAAGAAGAAGTGATGTCCCTCTCCTGTAGGGAATTGAAGTTACCGACTGTACCTTCGACGATACGGTGATGAACCAGGACCGGAGCAGGCGCTCCCAGAGGACATCTTCCGCTCGAGTGAAAGAGCTACCTCCCTCATGTGCGATGGCGGCCAACATGCCTCGCTACGTCAAGAGTGAGCATATCCAAACTAAAAGAAATGAAGCACGTGCGGACTAGGTACAAAAGACTGTGCAGAGGCGAAGACAGCAAGTTCGAGAGAAAGGTAACCAGCCACCGTGAACCCCTGAGGAGAATAGCACGGGCAGTGGAATTAGAGAGAGAGAGAGGAGAGAGAAAGCAACCGAAGTTGAGCTGGACACTTACACAAGGATGGCAACCGCACCACATGCCACATTTAGGGACGGATACACGACAACAGCAACGACAATAAATAACTCTGAGTAAATTTCCGCCACCTAGATGGGTCAAAATGGGTAGGCCTCGTGACAAACTCGTGACAATACCCCCCTTCTAAAAGCATCTGTTTCTCTGAGATACAGTGCTCCTTTGAACCTTGACGCATGTGCAAATTCACAACCAATGGGACACGGAACCCTACTCTCTGTGATGAACTCAGAGTACGATAAATCCCAATACAAACATTCTACGATAGAATCACACGAGAAATACATAATAATACTTTTCAAACAACTAAGCAAACCTTTTCAACCATTGAAAGTACAATCCGAACCATGGGTGATTCCACTACGTTAACATCACTGAAGTGAAAAACTGTCACTATACCTGTAGTACAGAGACCAAAAGGGGATATAACCATGGTTGAGGGGATGTGTTCCCCTCTGACTGATTTTCCAAGATGCTGACTACGGAGCTCGGCTTATGTAGTCAGCATCCGTATTACAGGAACCCTAATATGGACGGCAAGGTGAACGCTTGACTCTGCAGTTCCACAGCCTATCTCATGAGTCCGGATGACTGACTGGCCTCGGATTCGGTCCAGGCACTGGAGAGGATGATGATCGCTCTCCAGTTACAAACTTCCGGCGTACTTTTGGGCACGCCAGTGCGCGTCCAATTCTGCCTGAGAGATTCAGTAACAGTAGGGGCATCGATAGTCCTATAGAGGGGACAGCCTCTGGGATCGGGATCGCAGATTCTACCACTACGAAGTGTAGCGTGACGCGATCGGATGGAGGTTAATGGGTCCACCAGGTCAACCCAACCTTGCTGATTGCCTCCCCAACCAGTGGCACTGACCCTAGGGGCACACGCTTCAAGCGAACCCTTAGGCGTTGTCCGGCTGGCAGACATCGCAACTGCGGCCAGTACATGACCTAACCTGAGAGTTCATCCCCAGCCAGAAGATGTCTTGTCTTACTCGTCGAGAGTCCGCTTTGAGCCCATATGGACCATGCCTTAGGGAATCATGGTGCCTGCCGGAGATCAGGACTTCTCTCAAGGTTTGGGGAACAAACAAGCTGCTTGGCCACACGATCTGCCTGAGTGAAAACCCTAAAGAGGATCCCCCTTGTGGTGCTTGGAAGTCACCTTGGCGTGTCGGGCGACTGAGCAGGACGATCCTCAAGTTGTAGTAAGGGTTGGACATCCAAGACCCTGGCCTGTAGACGGATAATGCTAGCCAGGATCGGCCCCCTTGCCAGAACATCGTCAGAGATCGGCCTGAAGAACGGGACGCAACCCCCCCCCCCCCAATTCCTGTTCCTGCTTCTTAGGCTTTGACGCGTGTGGTGACTCCACACAGGCATGTGGGGCAATTCCGTAGGACACGGGACTGACTGCGTCCGTCTGCGAAAGAGGTGTTCGTATTTCCCTATGATTATGGGATACAGAGGTCGCTCCACCTGCGATGGCCCATACTTTCGCCTCGAAGTAGGGGTGGAGACAGGGAATGAGTACAGAAGGGAGGGGGGAGGTAAAACCAGCCTCAACCCGCAACATCGTAACTGGCGCCCCGCGGCGCATTAGGGGAAACCCAATCCTTATCCACAAAGATTCGTTTGTTGCTACCGTATCCCTGATGGTGTCGACCAGGAGGAACCAACAAACTGAGAGAAAAACACTGGGCACTCTTGTACCAATAGAAGTGGGTGGACCCAACGTTAGCCGAGGGGGGGGCACGAGGCGCTGGGAAGGGAACTAGACCTTAACTTCGGAGGCTTTAGGGCAATCTTTCCTAATGTGGCCGGGACGACCACATAAGAATCAGAACCGGGGTGCTGAATATCCCCGATGAAAAACTGCCTGCCTTGTCCAAACCGTAGCTGTCGTCGGCGCCTTATTGCCAATAAATCTGTGGGGGGGGTCTTCCTATCCGTAGCTGGGCGATGCCCATAAGACCTGCGAGTTCAGCTACCCGCAGCGGTTGAATCGCAGCCGCGAAATCCTGAGGTGCTGTCTCGCCTATCCGGATCCTCAACTCTGGGGACACGTGTTGGTAAGTGTTTCAATGGAGGATCAGATCCTCCAGCTCCAACTTAGCCAACTGACGCCATGTACCCTAGCGTTTTTGCGCAGCCATTATACACCAAATTGACCACGAAGGTATCAGTGTTATCTTCACTTCATGGACCTGACTTTCCTCCTGTAGTCCTGGGGTAGTGGAAACGCTTACGCAGAGCCAACTGCATGTTTGCATATGACGAACCTTCATTTAGATTGAGCACATAACTCCCTTGCAGCACCAGATATCCAGAAAATAAGGTTGCATAGCCTTTTGTTCCTCAGGACATTTGGTAGGTACTTAGCAACCTTGTCAAAATGCTCTAGGAACATATTCAATGTCCTCACTAGGTCTGAACCTTGGAAGCTTTAACTTTGTTGGCTCTAAACTTATCCACCTGCTGGTGATTGAACCCCCTGACTTACAGATGCGGGAGACCGCGGAAAGATGTTGTTCCATCTCCTCCCCTACGCAGAGCCTCCATCTGTCTAGTTCTTCCCTACGGAGGGCAGGCCTCTTACCCTACGCTGAGCCTCCTGTTCTTGGGAGCTCCATCTCTGCGCAGAGCAGCCTCTTCCCTACGCTGATACCTCATGTCTGGCAGCTCTGCCTTACGAAGGGCCCTCTGTCGGGTCTGCCTCTTCTTTACGTAAGGGACCCTCCGTCGGGTTGCCTATTCTTTACGAAGGGCCTCTCTGTCGGGTAGCCTCTTCTCTGGCAGCATAGCCTCTTCCCTATGCAGAATCTCCTGGTCTGTCGTCTTCCTCTTCGGCGCAGAGCCCTCCATCCTAATCCAACTCATTCCCTACTCTTTTTGAGCAGCCTCTTCCCCTTCGCTGAGTTTCTGCCTAGCAGCAATCCTCTCGGCGCTGCTGTCTAGGAACATCAGGACAGAGGTGATGTCTGGGAAGGAATCTCCACTCCCGACACTGGAGGTAGACCGTCTGACCCGTCCCTTGGTTCTCGACTTTCCATAGGAAGTTTCGGGGCATTGCTCCTTTCGAGGGGGAGAAGCCCGGGAGAGGAGAAGGTTTCGGCTCTCTGAGACCAACAGAAGCCACAGATGCTTTGCCAACTATGCTTCTGACGCTTCCGAAGCGGAAAGTGCCATCGGGGTATCGACAGGAAGACCCCCAGCGGAAGAAGAGGTAGTAAAAGTACTCATGGACTACCATGCTTACAGCTCGGAATAAGTAGAAAAGTTTACCGTAGTCGAAGTACTGGTCTAATAGTAGGGACTACAGTAAATTTGGAAAACCCTTCTTCTTCGACAGCACGCGTCGCCATACCACAGCACCGGACGTTGCCATGACAACAATATCCTACGGTTTTCCATACAGGGGAGGGAGGAAAGACAATTCACTAGAAAAAAAACAAATATTTTTAGGGGTGTGGGTAAATGTGTGTATGTGTGTGTGTGTGTGTGTGTGTGTGTGTGCGGACCAGTTCCGGCTGCTCCCCACTGCTGGCAACACCGCGCCTCACAGCACGAAGCAACCAGTGCGGTGGGGCTCACCGAAAAAAAAAAAAAAAAAAAAAACTATGTCCGGCTCCCACTCTGGCAACACCGCGCTCCACAGCACACGAGCAACAAGTGCCGGTGGGGCTGGCCGAAAAAAAACCAAACAAACTGGCATACGGACATCCGGAAGAGGAAAAAAAAAGGACCACTAACGTCCGATACAACCCCCTGTACTCAATAACCTCCCGGGAAATAAAACAAAAAAAAACTGGTAACTACCAAAAACAGGAATGGCAGACGAGCGGCAACAGCAGAAACGCAAGACTTCGGTCGTTCCTGCGTAGGCACCCGGCGGGAACAGGGGAGGTCTGGTCTGCAGGGGTCGACTCCCCTGGTCTCACCTCGACTCCCCTGTCACACCGGATGTTCCTTTGGCCACCCAGAGACTCCCTTCACACTAGAGGGGGGTCCCACCCAGCAACCACCCAAACAAACACGACAAATGGACTAAACATATACATAATACAGAACAAAAAAACTAAACAGGTACTCCTGCGATAACGAGAGAGACAGTCGAGCTCTTCACATCCGGACGAGCCACAATTGTCACGGACCCGACCCCTGGAGGTCTGCCCTTGACAGGATGGGCTAGGTGGGAGGGAAGGAGTGAACTGACCTCACACGCCCCGCAAGAGACCACACAATAAAGATTACGATACAACACCCCATTTATTCATCAACACACACAATCGCAAATAAATATTTCATCACACGCACCATGCACTATCCACAATCAAACATTCCAACTCACACAACATGCACAATCACAATCATGCATTTCACCATAACGACGTACACAATCACAACCACAAACATCTCATCACATAAAACATAACACAATTATAATAAACATTTCAGCATCCATCCCTTTCCACACCATGAGGAGTGCCTCCACACCCCGCCTCTGTAAGTCTACTGGGAGCACCCTGTCGCACTTGGTGCTCGAACCGGGGACCGGTTCTGAAGGGAGTCGCTCCAAAGGCGATCAACCCTCGACAACTAAGCAGGCAGTGAAGAGCGCTTCCCGGGGGGGGCGGGGAGGGGGGCTGGGGGGAACGTTGGCGTTGTTTCTGGAGGTCCTGGAAGGGGATCAGGCCGGGCCATGTCAAGCCGGCGGGCTTTTTTTACCAGTCCGCGGTCCCGTCCAGAGCGTGGCCTCAACCAGCGCGTGGCACCAAACCAGTCCGCGGTCCCATCCAGAGGTGGCCTCAACCAGCACGTGGCACCAACCAGTCCAGACTCCGAGTTTGAAGCCCCTCGGAGGGGGGAAAACGTAGCTGGGTGGAGAGAGAAAAGGGAGGCAAGGATGAAAGAGGGAAGTAGGAAGGAAAAAGGAAGGAAGAAGGAAGGAGAAGGAAGGGTACTGGAAACCCGCCGTCAGTACAGTCTGACCCATGCTGTTAAATCTTAACAGCCACTCGCATGATGGGCGAGGGGAAGTCTTACTAAATGCACCTAACAACCCAGCTCACACTGACTCCTGAGCATAACACAGTAATCCAATCAATTCAGGAATGTTCGTTAAAGTCTTCACTCACACGAAGCCGGTAAAAAGACTGCATTTAAATCGAACAGGCTATAAAAAACAATTATGTTTATCTTCACCCTTCTCTCACTCAACGTTAACATTTTCCTATCTTAGGAAATAAACCAACAGGCGAACCATCGCTTAATACTGCCACACAATTTGCAATAATAATTCAAATGCATAATTGTCACATTTTATAGCACATTTCAAAATACACAAAATATCCAACACGCATACCGAACGACAAATCATGCGTACGCACACTCGCGACATAAAACTCGTTCTCCTTTCACACCACAAACAGACGGTGGCCGAAGAATAAGAGTCCGGCGAATGGGACAGGGAGCGGACGAGCGAGACCAGGCAAAGTACCCAACCCTGAATCACAGGTTTCTCTCCCATCCCCAAGACTACCGCATCACAGATGCATAAACAGATGCAGTAAGATTTTGGATATAATTTAGAATGGCAGGTTTAAAGTGTGAATGAACCAGAGAGAAGGTCTCAACAATTTTCTTTTACCATTTTGCAAACAAAGTAAATTGCGGCCAAAAGAGAAGAATAAGCGGTAACAACATCAAACCCAATACAAACAAACACGAAAGTTGCTTACCAGCTACCCCGTGGGTGACCCGAAGAGGCGGGTCATCAATCCAAAGACTCTCTCTGCCCTCCTGGCCAGTGTGAGGACAGAAGCACAGATGCAGAAAATGAAGATGTGGATGTCCCTCTCCTACAGGCCGACTGTTAGGAATGAAGATAACGACTGTACCTTCGCGATACGGTGAAGAACCTAGACCGGTGCAGGCGCTCCAGAGGAATCTTCGCTCGGAAGTTTTGAAAGAGCTAACCTCCCTCAGCGATGGGCGGCCCAACATGCCACGCTACGTCACAGAGAGTGAGGCATACTTCAAACTAAAGAAATGAAGCACGTGCGAAGGTAAAAGACAGGGGGGGAGCGAGAGGCGATAGGACAGCAAGTTCGAGAGAATAGGTACCAGCCACCGTGAACCTGAGGATGAATAGCACGGGCAGTGGAATTAGAGAGAGAGAGAGAGAAGCAACCGAAAGTTGAGCTGAACTACACTAGGTGCAAAAAGCACCACAGGCAACATTAAGGGACGGATACACCGACTACAGCAAACGCAATAATAAATGAGTAATTCCCGCCACCCTAGGAGGGGTCAAATGCGTAGGCCTCGGGACAAAACTCGTGGCAAACTGCCATTGAGTATTTGGTTCGATAGTTTGTTTGAAAAGGGTTCTCAAAACCAGTCTTTGTAGGTTTTTCTATATAGAAATTCCAGAGATAAACGTGTTGAGCTGAGTGGTTTTGATCGCTTCGATCTCATGATGGAGGATGTATACGCTTATGCAACAGAGGCTAATACTACTTGGAGATTATTAATATTGATTGACTTTAAACCGCATAACAACTGGAAATAAAAATCTTTGAACTGCAGAATTTAAAAACAATTGATTAACACACCAACAAGAATAACATCACGTCTGACACTATAGACATATATATGTAAATGACCCGTCTAATATTATTTGAAATATTCTGTACGGTGTTGTTTGGTCTTAGTGTCCACTTTCCTGTTTGTTTAAACAGCGTTCCCAAAAAAGGACGAAATTCCCGATGTTGCCACCAATACATATCTTCACGTTGTTATAAACATAAATATTGATGTCACTTCTATTGACTGTGCTTGTGCGAATTTTTTTCAGAGGTTTATCAAGATACCGACCCCGACGAGGGCCCTTGAACTTGGTATCGTATTTTTCTATCTGTAATTGATAAAACATGTCCCTAATTAGGACTTTAAACGCATTTGAGTGATGGCAAACCACAGTGGTTACGAAAGAATGAAATCAATTTGCAGCATTAAACTTCGAGATAATTTATTACAGTCTACAGGGAAAAGTGACAGTTTTAAGAAACAACGAAATAAAGTAACTGCCCTAAAAAAGATATACTCGCAAAAATTATTTCAGAGATCTTATTGCTTCGATAACAGATACATAAAATCCATCTGGAATGCCATGAACGAATTATATGGGGAAACATCTGATACTGCTGTTCATTCGGGTATGGATTTTCTAACCGAAATTTAATTTACACTTTTAAACAGGAAATACAATAGGGCACTCGCCCTCCTCCAATAGGAGTATTCCTCTAGGACCCGCGTCAGGCCCTCATGTCTTTTCTTCTTTTTGCCAATCCGGCCACCAGGGAGATTGCCATTTCCCCAGGTGACCTCAGGCTCACTCCTAACCGCCCCCCTCCCACATCCACCTCGCTTTCTATCAAAAACCTGACAGAGGTGGGACAGAATCGCCAGATGGTGGCATTCTGCACACCACGCGGGGAATGCCTTCATTGACATGTTCCTTACAGCGAGCGGAGGAAACTCTGTGGCCAAATGAGGGAGGCCATTGGACTCAGCGTATTCAGAACGCCGGGCGGACACTGTGGCAGGCCCCAGACTGTGTGATGACCACCTTATGCGTTTTCTTGTCAACATAGATAGCGCACCACCTTGGGCTGCGGCGGACAGCGCAGCCTGGAGTACTTTACTGCCTTCTGGCAGGAAGAGACGCCCTGCTATCACAGGCCCATCTCTCCCCCAGCGCTCAAGGCGGCCTTACGCGGCATTCCGGGTCAGGAGCAGTCGCTTTTCGGCGACGATTCATCTGCGGTCATTTCCCATGCCGGCGTGGAGCGCAAAAGGCCGCTTCTTTTGCGACCACAACACCCCTCGTCAGCCACCGCCTTTTAGACCATTCTTTCGTCAGGCCCTACCCACAGCCAGACCCCAGCCCTACCAAGCAGCGTCTCGAGGCCGCCAAACCCCCTACGCCCAAACGAAAAAACCCCATACAGAATTTTCGGTTCGGCCAACAGGCCGGCCCCGGAGGTGTCTAGGGGACCCACCTTCGAGGGGCGGGTCATGTCAGTCATCAGACACACCTCAGCCCCTTTCCCACCTGGAGCAGGTTCTGTCCCGGCACGCCACCAGTGGCGGCGCCTGGTGTTCAACCCCTGGGTGGTTTCTGTTCGGCAGGATGGGTTCCGTCTACCTGGGCACAACAACGCCCTCCCTCCTAGGTCCTCCCTCTCCTTCCCGGCGACCCAACCTCCGCCCAGGGCGGAGGCCCTTCGCCTGGAATCGAGGAGCTTCTCACCCGCAAGGGCGCCATCACGGGTACCACACCCCAACCCCGGGTTTTACTCTCGCCTCTTTGTAGTCCCAAAGGCTCCTCGGGCGGCTGGAGGCCCTTCCTGACCTTTCACCATCTCACAATTCCTCAGGTACAACCAGATTAATGATGGAGTCCCGGCCCAGATCAGGACTCCATCCACCATCTGATGGGCCACCACCTCGATAGATCTAAAAGATGGCTTACTCTTCCAGATCTCATCCACCCGTCCACAGACGATACCTAGTTTCGTATGGCCGGCGGCCGGGTGTTCAAGTCAAGGCCCTCCCATTCGGACTCTCACTGGCTCCTTCCTTTCACGAAGGTAGTCAGGAGATGGCCTCCCTTGCCAGACAGGAGGAATTGCCTCCTTGGATACCTCGGACGACTGGCTCGTCCTGGCCCCCTCTCTCAGGGCCTTGCCACAATCCCACCACCTCAAAAAGTACTTCAGCTTTGCTCCTCTTATGAGGGGTTCGTCACCAACCCCGCCAAAATAGCGAGCTCTCGCCCAGACAGCATTTCTCCTTCTGGGCATGAGCTTCGACACCACCGCCATTGGTAGTCTCCCCGACCCCGGAGGGTTTTCCCCGTCCGCCTTGTGGAGTCATTTCACACCTTCGCCTCTCTCCCCTCACTTCGGCAAGGACAATTTCCTCCCTCTAGGGATGATGGAGTCCTGTCTCCTCTCATTCCCCTAGGCAGTGTTGCAATGCGAACAGCTTCTGCGGGTGTTCCGCCGTCGTTGGTCCCAGACAAACGACAGCTGGAACCAGCCCCTCGGTCCCCCAGGGCTTGGTTCGTTTGAGGCCACGGAGGAGTGCTCAGCCCCCATCCACCCGGGCCCCGGTGAGTTCCATGTTGCTCCTCCATCCCAGCGGGCCCCTGGAACTTTTCACAGCGCCTCCAAACTCGCGGCCTGGGGCGGCCCATCTAAGGCGAGCAGTCACGCCTCGGGGGTTTTTGGATTCCTCTGACTGCTCGTCTTCACATCAACATCTTGGTAATGGAGGCGGTCAGACTCGCCCTCCTCAGTTCCAGTCCAGAGTCGCCCACGATTTGTTGTCCTTTTCACGGAAAACACTTCGGGTATTTGTTACCATCAACAAGGGGGCGGGGGCACACCTCCATCGGCCTCTCCCTATCCGTACAGAGGCCCTCCTCCGCTGGTGGCACACGCATAGGGTCAACCCTTCGCGGCGAGAAACATAGGCAGGGGATCACAAACATCCTGGCAGAACTTCTCAGCGATTCCAAGTCTGTTCCTCCACACGGAATGGACCCTCAGCCGGCTTACCCTTTAAACCGTGTGGGATCATTGTTCTCACCAATGATCGACCTCTTAGCCACACGGTTGTCAACATCGTCTGCCTGTGTATGTTGTCCCCGGTCCCGGACCACAAGGCTTTCGCCATCGAGCCCTCCTGTCCCCTCTTGGTCCGGGCCTCATAGCGTACGCATTCACCTCCCTTCCCGATCCTCCAGACAAGGTGATCAGGAAAGGCGAGACTCGAGAGACCCTGGCTCATTCTCATTGCCCCCATGGGTGGCCCACTCTGTCCTGGTTCCCGGACCTCAAGTCCCTCACTCACGAACCCCCTCTCTCAGTTTGAAACACCAGGTGGGACATGGTCAGTAGGCAACCCGTTCGGGCCTCCTCACGGCCATTCCCAGTTCTTCACCTCCACGCCGGTTCTGTTGCAGCCCGGCTACTGCGAACATCAAATCCCCCTCTCGAACGGACAGGTTCCGTTCCGTCCTCAATACCCTCTCCATCGCCGGGGCCTCTCAGGAACTCCGAGACCTAGCCATGTCCTCTCGCTGAAGCTAGCACGGGAGTCCCGTTCTGACTTGAGATGGAGGAGATGGGTCTCATGGTGCAAAGCCCAATGTCTGTCCCTCACATTCGCCCTCCAACATTTCCAAATCGGAAATTTCCTTCCCAACTTAACCTCTCTGCTAGCTCATCAAGGGCTGCTACAGGTCGGCCATCCTGCACGACCATCTCCCCATAATGGCCGGGACTTCTTTGAGAATGATTTCCTTCTCAGAGAGATCTCCAGAGGGGCTTTTTCGTTGAGGCCAATCCCCTAGACGTGTTCCCCTTTGGACCTCTTCACTGTCTTGACTCCGCAATAAACCCCCTTTGAGCCTTGGTCCTACATTCCTTCGACCTTCTGTCCATGAAGAATTCCTTCCTCCTCGCCCTCGCTTCGCGATGGCCGGCGATGGCGAGATGTTCCATGCCCTTTGCGGGGACCCAGAGTCATTTGCCTTCCACAGAGACGGCTCGTCTCTCTTAAGTTCCTTCCCGAGGTCCTAGCCAAGAACTAGGAACCCGGCACTGTCCCTCCCTTACCTCAATCTTCGCCGTGGCGGAACACTAGGGGGCGACACCTCTTCGGACATAGCCCTTTTGCCCTTCTCGATGTCTAACACCACTACTGGGAAACGCTCGCGCCCCAGGCGGTTTCAAAAGACGTCTTCTCATTTCCATCAACCCAGTAACACGAAAGAATCTCAGCTGGCACTTCTCTTGGTGGCTCTCAAAAGACGGTCAGACACTGCCTATTCCCAGGCATCCGAGGATCTCCCCGTCTCTTCACCCCCGGCACTATGAGAGTCAGAGCGCTGGCCACTTCGGCGCATTCCAGCACTCTGTTCCCATGCGCCACCTCCTGGAGGCAGCCTTCTGGCGTTCGGAGAATCCCTTCATAAAATTTTATCTGAGGGACTCACGCATGACCAGGGCTGACTGTGGTTCTAATGGATAATCCTTTGTGGCGGCTAATGCTCATATGGGTTACCACCAGGATACCACTATAAACTCAGGAAAACTATAAACGCTGATCACATGATAAAACACAATGATCTATCATTTTGAAAGTTACTGTGATTCTAAACATTTGATACAAAACTTCAATTTGATATTTAAGTGTACACGAAGTGTATAGGGAACTTATGTGCTTTAAAACATCCTAACTGCTGTGGTCTAGACAACATTGATAGTAAAATCTTGAAATTATCTGCATCTGTTAGATCTGTGCATCTCACATACTTTTAACCTTTGCATCGAAAAGTGTTACTTCAAAACAGGCTTTTAAGGTAGCCAAAATACTACCAGTTTATAAATCCGGCGACCCAACTGTTTTATCATAATTATCGACAATATCCAATTCTATCTACTTGTCTAAACCGCTTGAAAACCATCCTTAAATCGCAATCTCCAGTTACACTTTACTAACATGATTTTTTCATCAAACTAAGTGGTTTTAGAAAAAACAGTCATGTCATACAGCAACTAACAACTTAGCTGAACAATGGCTTTCAAAATTAATTGTATTCTATTTAAGGTTGTACTTTTTTGACTTTGCAAAATCCTTTGACATTAGTTTCATAATCTTCTTGTAAAAATTTTATTTTACGGTATATCCAGAAAATCTCTTTGATCTATTATCCTCTTTTTTGACCAACAGGAAACAGTCAGGTTTTAAATCCTCTGTAAAATCACTTTCTACCATGTGAATTATGGTGTCCCCAGGATCAGTTTTAGGTCCAATCCTTTTTTGTTTATATCAATGATTCTTCCTATAGCTATTTCCTCTTCATGTGAACTATTTGGCTGACGACACGGACACTCCCAGTAAAGGTTTAAAAAACGTCACTCGGTATGCAGTGCTCTTCAAAAAGATTTAAATAATTTACTGAGTGGTCCAAATCTAAATAACATGGCCCTCATCTATGAAAATCCAAATTTATGTTGGATTACATACTAGGCAAAAACGCTAAAACATGAAAACTAGTCACCCCATTGTATCTCTACGATCAGATTATAGAAGAAATTGATTCACATAAGTTACTGGTCTCACTATCGATTAACATCTATCTTGGTCTAATCCACCGTTTCTTGCTTTATCTCGGGAAGATCTCAAAGGTAATTTATTTCAATTAAAACAGAATTAAGCATTTACTGGACCAAACCATTTACTCGGAAGTTATTTTTCCTATGCCTATTTACAAATCTGATATTGACATGCTTCAACTTGGCTGGGACATGGCCAGTCCACAATTGCTTGAATCCACTGGAGCGTTTGTATAGACGTTCACTAAAAAATCGTACTCCTTAAATCAATCTCTTCAAGTTGCAGGACTATAATGAACTATGAGTTTCTCCATTTTCAGTCAGAAATGGCGTTTCAATAAGGGTGTGTTATGTACAAAAATAATGAACAATCTCGCACCTTATTATCTACGTACCAAATTCCTTGTAACACCTTACGTAATAAACATTTGATATCCATTACCCGGCCAGAATTGATCTATTCATGTCTTCCTTAGCATATTGGGTGGTTAAACTTTGGAATGCAATCAGTGTGACATATAAGATATAAAAATAAGCTTAATCTACGTTTAAAACATTTATCATTATATATCGAATGCTAAGTTATAGCTAACTTCTGTGGTATTTTTGATCGTAATCTTGTATCCAATTTCCCTCAAATGTTTTTTTTTTTTTTTTTTTTTTTTACTCTATCTCTATGTCTTTATTCTGCTGCTGCTTGATACTTCTTGCCTATTTGTCTAACTGTCTGTCTGTATTGTCTGCCTGTCAGTCTTTCTCTCTTCTCTCTCCCTCTCTCTCTCTCTCTCCCCCATCTGTCTCTCTTCTTCCATCTCTCTCCCAGGTCTCTCTCTTTCACCTTCTCTCTCTCTCTCTTTCTCTCTCTCTTCTCTCTCTCTCTCCTCTCTCTCTCTCTCTCTCTCTCTCTCTCTCTTTTCTCCTCTCTCTCTCTCTTCTCTCCAGCTCTCCCTACTCTCTCTCTCTGTTTGAGTAGGGTTTGGGTTGTGAATCGGACGGGGTAGAGGGTGAGGTGGGGAAGTTTGTTACGAGGGAGCGTGGATGGAATTGGTTTGCAGAGAAACACGCGGTAGAGAGGAAGGGAAATTGCGTGCGAATTGGAGGCGCAAAAATGTGTGTTTGTACGCCCCCTTTCCGGAAACAGAATTCTTGGTTTCAATATTGATTTACTATCATGTGGATTTATTATTTGTGATTATTATGTGTTCTGTAATTCTATTTTTTCAGATCATGCTATTCGACAGATGTTAACGTTTGGCAATGCATATGTATAAATGTGCGCATGGTGGTATTTTGAATTGTAATGCTATCTTTTTAATCATTATCATTCATTACAATTGTTTATTGCTTATTATTTATTGCTTTGGAAAAGGATTGTTCGACAGGTGGAGTTTGGTTAATGGTTGGGGTGTGGAGGGTCGGGTGGCTTTTGTGTTTGAATTGTTTCTTTTTCATTTTTGAGGCAAGATGCAAACAAGCCTGCCATGTGCTTATTCCTTTTCCTCATTAAACAAATTTCGTTCGTTCGTTCGTTTCGTTCGTTCTCTCTCTCTCTCTCTCTCTCTTGTGTGTGTGGTTTAGTACACGCGCGTGCTCACGCACGTCCGTGCTGTCGTGCATGCGTGCGTGCGTATGTGCGCGCGCGTTTGTGTGTGCGTGCGTGCATGTGTGTGTGTGGTGTGCGCGCGGTGTGTGTGTGTGTGTGTGTGTGTGTGTGTGTGTGTGTGTGTGTGTGTGTGTGTGTGTGTGTGTGTGCGTGTGTGTGTGCGTGTGTGTGTGTGTGTGTGTGTGTGTGTGTGTGTGTGGTGTGTGTGTGTGT
>JAFLJL010017990.1:110593-112834 GCA_018398815.1 Conus ventricosus
TAGAGACACACCACAGTCCATAATTCTGTGGTGTTCTCACCACCAAGGGTTCAAAAAAGAATCCAACAGCACCCTCAAAGCAGCCAGCGAAGGGTGGTAAATGGAACAAAACACAACTGTGGAGATGAAAAAAGTTGCTGAAAAACTAAAAGCATTATTCAAACAATATAAAATATAGGGTACAATCTTTGAGCCAATGCTTGAGGATCCATTCAAGGATGCAAGGGAGATAAAAAGATATGGAACAGTGTGAGTGGTCAGCTCTGCTGTTCAATAACCCAAGCATTGTGAGTGGCTAAGAATTGTATATATGTCTATCTCACTGTTAAGGAAAGGCAACCAAAAGCAAACCAAAAAACATTCCACGATCCGCTCCTTAACTGGTTCCGCATCAAAATTTAATGGTTTCATTTCCCCTAAGCCACATTCCTTTTTTTTTTTCTTTCACCACCAAATTTCTTTTAAAATTGGTTCAGTAGCATCTGACTAACAGACAAACTCACCTGCGGGGAGTGAGAACACAACGTGTTTGTCCGAAGTTACCACTTCACAAAGCGGCCCAAGTCCTCCGCAAAATTCTGATGCGTAAGGATTGACGTTTCCGTGTTAATACGTCACTCCCTTTCAATTAGGCCTACACAGGTATTGTTGATCAGGTAGTTTTGAGTTTTGCTTTCCCCTCCCCTCTCCCCTCCCCACCCACACACACCCCTTCCCCTACCTCCCCAGCCTCCTTTTTTTTCGGGGGGGGGGGGGGGGGGGGGGGTAGGGTGGGCGGTGGGAGGGAGGAGGGAGGAACGGTGAACGAAGGCCGACCTAAGCTTCCCGTAGTCAACGAAGCATCATTTTGTTTTAGTGTTTCACCTTCCCTTTTCTCTGGAAGTGTAAACGAAACAAAACAAAAGTTTCATTGTTTTGTTGCTTTGTGCCCCGCAACCTTTCCTTTTTTTTGTTTTTCTTTCTTTCTTTCTTTCATTCACTTTTTTGTTTGTTTGGTTGGTTTTGTTTTGTTTTTTTCGTTTTTACTTCCCGTTGTCTTCAAGTTCGCTGACCTGACCATTGTATCACATCTTTTACGCATGGACGCATTCGACGACCTGACATGTGTTTGGGTTTAATACAATTCCAGTGTCCTGGGGCTCATGACCATTACGTTCGTCAAAACAGTTCGCAGTCTGCAGTACTTCAGCTGTTTGCTAGTTTGTAACCTATTTAGTTAGAAATCCAAGTGTAAATTATCTTGTGCGTGCGCACGGGGCTTTGTGTGTGTGTGTGTGTGTGTGTGTGTGTGTGTGTGTGTGTGTGTGTGTGTGTGTGTGCGTGCGCGCGCGCGTGCGTGAGCATGTGCGTACGTGCGTGCGTGCATGCGTTCCTATGTGTGTGCGTATGTGTGTGAGTGCGTGCGTGCATCCGTGCGTGGGTATGTGTGTGTATATGTTTGTGCGTGCGTGCGTGTGTGTGTGTGTGTGTGTGTGTGTGTGTGTGTGTGTCAGCGCGTGCGTGGGCGCTCTCGCGCTCGCGCGCGCGCGCGTGCGTGCGTGTCTGTGTGTGAGTGTGTGTGCGTGCGCGCGTGCGTATGTGTGTGTATGGTGTGTGTGTGTAATGAACACTAAAATATATTTTTTTTTAACCGGCAGTGCATGTGTGAGCTGTCACCGTCTGCTTATCGTGTGAACTCAATGAACGCTTGCTTCATTAACTTAATGCCCACAGTTGTGTTTAGGGACTTCACTCTCGCAGACCTGGGGGAAGGGGGGACAACCATGACTGTGATCTCCGCTGACCCCCTGCTCGTCTGTCTCTTCATGATCACTCTACACTGAATTCACTGTGATCTCAACTGACCCCTTCATGATCACTCTACACTGAGTTCACTGTGATCTCGTCTGTCTCTTCATGATCAATCTACACTGAGTTCACTGTGATCTCGTCTGTCTCTTCATTATCAATCTACACTGAGTTCACTGTGATCTCGTCTGTCTCTTCATGATCACTCTGCACTGAGTTCACTGCGTTGTTCACGGTACAGGCTGGCGCTATGTCCCCGATACAGAGTCCGTGTTTATTTTTAACCCGCGTGATCGATCACGTTATAATGTGAACGGTGGGTGAGGCCGCGATAGACTCACATCCACTCCCGCAAATCAATGAACGAGCTCTAAATACCGTATCTAAATGTATGTCCTGGTGATTTATAATAAAAAGGTGTGTGTGTGTGTGTGTGTGTGTGTGTGTGTGTGT
>JAFLJL010017990.1:112934-127589 GCA_018398815.1 Conus ventricosus
AACCAAAAAAGGAAAGGAGAAGAAGTAAGAAGAATCTAAAACACAAAGTTTCCCAATAACATGTGCCAAGCAAAACCGTAAGCGACATCCATTACAGAGAGTAACAAGGACAGGCATGGAACACACTGGCAGAGCCTTGCTAATTTCAGTTCTCAAATATTAAATACGACATTTCCCCGGTCCAGACACTTTGCCTACACACGCATACCCAATAAACGTTTACAACCGTTTATGTCAAACACACTGGGGTTGGCTCTCTTGAGCTAAAAAAAAAACGAATCATCTCCCTCGGGATAACTCTTTTCCGTTAACAAAGGCCAGAAGCATTAACACGCCACCTAAACTTATGGCGCTCTAAATATTTACAAGAATGACAACAACAAAAATGGTAAGAAAAAAAAACAAGTCCTGAACACATGCATTAACAAGTGACGACCACTAAACACAAAACACGTGTGGCAAGACACATAACCCGGAATGCGGTACAGGCACGCGACAACACACAGAACACAGCAACACTACATATTGGAGGGGAAAATGCGTAACACGCCCTACTGCTGTAAATGTAAAAAAAAAAACCATGGCCTAGAAGTAAATGAATAATTAAAAGTTGGTATAAACGAAATGGTAATAAAATGATAAACGAAAATAATACTCAAAACACAACAAAATAAATAACGAAAGAATTAAGGTAATAGCTGGGAGGAAAACCAATTCTTTAAAATAGATTTGGAAATAAATAAATAATAAAAGAAAATAGATATGAACTAACTACGCAATGTACTCACCAACTAGACTTGTGAATGGGACTCCTTGAGGAGCTGGAATAGTAAGCCCTGCACGGCTCGTATCTAAACCCTGGTCAGGGCCTAAAAGTTTAGAAAAACAGGCTTCTGCCTCTACGTGAACACGGGGATTCACGACTGTGATACTGATCACAGGAAGACAACAAAACAGGTAACATGACAAGACGACAGCACTCGTACGGAGTACTATGATTTGGTTCAACCCAAAGGTAAAAACCTGATGCCGAGAGCCGGGAGATATGGATCTCCAAAAAAAATGCAACGAAGTTTCCCTCAAAGGCGAAACGGTGGTGGCTCCCCGAGGGATATGGATCCCTCACAAAAATACAGTTACAAGAAAACCTGCATGCATAAGGCTTGCACGACACGTTATCTTTCCTCCCACTCTCCCGCCCCAAACCTCGACTGCCACCGTCGGCTTCCAAAAAAAAAACCTGATTGGCAGGTGAGAGGAAGCTCACTCAGCCTACGTTTAACCCCACGTGCAACCCGAGTCCACATGAAAACACATGACAATGCAGGATGGAAGGTGGGTTGCAGAGAGTTTAAAAAGTAAAACTAAGCTGTTTTTTTATAGACACATGACTCTGCTTAAGGTTGTCCTTGAACAAAACTACCCCCCTACACAAATTCTTCCCTCTAGACAAAATGGACCTTGAACATGACAGTTGGAAACATGCAGTGCGTGACACCCAGATCGAGCGATTTGAATTAAAAACAGACATATATTAAAACAGATACATTTACTGTGTAATCCCTACCCCAGATCCGGCGGTTTGAATTTTAAAAACAGACATGTATCATTCTGAAAACAGCTACATTTACTGTGTAATCTCTACTTCAGATCCGCTGTTTGAATTAAAAACAAAGATATATTTTATTCTTAAAAACCGATACACTTACGGTAATTCCTACCCCAGATCCGGCTAACTGAATCAAAGAGAGAGAAAAAATAATACATCATTCTTAAAAGTGTGATACTATAACGTACTCTTGAGGACGCGTATGACTGGATATTGATCAATATTTTGTCTGCCTATTGATCAATATTTTGTCTGCCTATTGATCAATATTTTGTCTGCCTTATGACTGGATTACAGCGGGAAAGATCTTTTTAACAACTTTTCAGTTCATTTGGAATCGGGACGAGGGGGGTGGGGTGGCGTGGGGGTGGGGGGTCCGGGAGGGAAATGTGGTGGATGAGGCAGAGGAGGGGGGTGGGAGTTTGTGGAGTCCGGTGATGGATTGGTGGAGTCAAAAACAAACTCGAGATTGGAGAGAAAACAATGCTAATGCACTTTCTTTCTTTCTGCGTACGCTGGCTGACACTCCTGCGGACACTGCCTGTATAGACAGGCAGTGTAGTTTTGTCTGTATGACCGTTTTTTTTTATCCCGCCATTAAGGCAGCCATACTCCAGCTTCGGGGAAGGTGCATGCTATGTGGAACGTGTCATCCATACCAACGGCCAAACTGGCCTTCTCTTCCGAAAGTTGGTGATGGATTTTACGTGTGTGCAAGTTGTTGTGCGTGCGTTCACACACGGAACCTCGGTTTATAGTCTCATTCGAAGGACTGTAAGGGGAATGGAGTCAGAACCAATGTTAACTCCGAGGGAAGGCGGAAGAAGCGAATAACCCCCTTATATTTACAGAACAGAGTACCCAGAGTGCTCTCCCGCATTTACTTCATGCTCCTCTTCGTCCGTCTACCCGCCATCTCATGATTGTTACGTAGTTTTGTGTTTCCTTTGACTCAAAAGAGTACACGGGAATAAAGCGTTGTTCATTGTTCACTGATTTTTTTTTTATCTTTCAGGTTATTATTTTGCTCAACATACCAGTGGTTCCACTTTTTACCATCAAAAAATGTTGCGCGTATGTTATGTTAACCTTTCTGCAAGCTTAAAGCGATTATCAAGAGAAGAGAGAGAGAGAGAGGGGGGGGGAGAAATTCAAAATGTTGTCCTACAGTAATGTGTCTACAATGATCATTATTTTTGGAGATTTTTTTCACATGTAAAACACGATTATTTCCTCAAGTATGCAAACAAAATTATCTGAGTAATACAATGAGGGGGAGATTTTCCATGTGGTGGGAGGGGGGGGGAGGAAGGGGGAAGGAGGAGAAGGGGGCAATGAGGAGGAATGGGAAGGGAGAGAGGAGAGGGGTGGGGGAGAAGGAGAGGAGGAGAGGGGCGGGAGGGGGGGGGCGAGATGGGGGGAAAGGGGAAGAAGGAAGGGGGGGTGGGGGTGTGGACCTGCATGCCTGAATTCGTGTTGAAGAAGGGTTGTGGATGGGGGGAGGGAGCTCGTGTGGTGTGTTTGTGGGTGTGTGTGGTGTGTGTGTGTGTGTGAGTGGTGTGTGTGTGTGTGTGGTGTGTGTGTGTGTGTGTGTTCCCTTTCGGGGTCACAAAAGAAAAAGAAAAGAAATCATTCGCGAACTGATGCATCACATAATTGATGACTTTAACATATCTGCCACCGATTTATGCAACTATTACTTGGAAGCCATATATCTACTTCTAATTATATTCTTTGCAAAAACTGGTCATGATAATGTTACTAAGCCGAATAGCCTCTGTTAGTAAGCGCCTTACTCGTAATCTTGTGATCCTGGGGGTTGCGGTTCGAACACCCGCCGGGGCGTTTTCAGTACAGGGGATTTTCTCCTCGGAGTTAACATTGGTTATGACTCCTTTTCCCTACAGCCCTTCGAATGAGACCCTAAAACCGACGAGGTTCCAGTGTGTGAACGCATGCATACACTTGCCACACACGTAAATCCCATCACCAACTTTCGAGAGTAAGGCCGTTTTTTGGCCGTTGGTAAGGATACACGTTTACACATAGCATGCACCCTGCGTGAGAAATGGAAATAATGAAGGAAGAAAGGAAAAGAGTGATCGATATTGAACGATACAGAATGGATGACACGGGAAACGACTGAAATTATGCGCCGGCTGGCAGCACTAAGTCGGCACAACCCAGGAAGGCAGTCCGTAGTTAAACGAGTGTTGATTGTAAAGCGCTAGAGCTTGCTCTAGCCGAGATAGGCTCTATATAAGTAACTCATTAATATTATATATATATTAAGTGTCCCCAGAAATTCCTAGTCTTTAACTTACATAACACGCGCGGCTGCGCGCGCCGCGCGTACGCACAAACACACACCCACACACACACACAGCACACAGACACCACACAACACCACACACGCGCACATGAATGTACACGCCACACACACTCATAAACACACACCGGCGCTCGGCCACAGACACAGACACAGTCACACACACACGACACACACACACACACAATACATGAACGCTCGAGCACGCTCATGGTGACCGCACGAGCCATACACACACACACCACACACACACACATACCACACAACACACACACACACACCACACACACACACACTCACTACCCGCACGCACGCCACGCACCACGCACGCACGCACGCACGCACGCACGCACGCACGCACGCAACGCACACACAACACACACACACACACTCACACACACACACACTATTGTAAGCAAGACGAAACATTGTGGTTATGGAGAGATGAGAAGAGAGAGAGAGATAGAGCGAGAGATATAGAGAGAGAGAGAGAGAGAGAGAGAGACAAGGACAAGAACAAGAATAAGAACATTTTTATAATTTATTTAGCGAGGATAAAGATAAGGCACTGATGTGCTTTTTTACATCAATTCCTCTCCCTGAGTACGGTCAACAAATGCAAAATAAGATGAGGCAACAAAATAAGATGAGGCAACAAAAGAAGATAAGCAACAAAAGAAGATGAGGCTACAGAAGAAGAAGAGGCAACAAAATAAGATGAGGCAACAAAAGAGTGAGGCAACAAAATGAGATGAGGCAACAAAATGATATGAGGCATACAAAATACGATGAGGCAACAAATGCGATGAGTCAACAAATACGATGTGCAACAAAATAAGATAGGCAACAAAAAGAAGATGAGCAACAAAATGAATGAGGCAACAAAAATGAGATGGAGGCAAACAAAAATTAAAGGATGAGGCAACAAAATGGATGAGCAACAAAATGAATAGCAACAAATAAATGAGGCAACAAAATGAGATGAGGCAACAAACAAGAGATTAGGCAAAAAAATGAGTGGCAACAAAATTAAATGAAGGCAAAAAATGAGATGAGGGCAACAAAATGAATGAGGCAACCAAAATAAGAATGAGGCAACAAAATGAAGATGAGGCAACAAAATGAGATGGAGGCAACAAAATGAGATGAGCAAGCAAAATGAGTATGAGGCCACACAAAATGAGATGACAACAATATGATATGAGGCAACAAAATAAGCATGCACAAAATGGATCGACAAAAGTTAGATACGGAATAAGAAATTAGAAATATAAAAAAATGTTGAGAGAGAGAGAGAGAGAGAGAAGAGAGAGAGAGAAGAGAGAGAGAAGAGAGAGAGAGATAGAAAGAGAGAGAGAGAGAGAGAGAAGAGAGAGAGATGAGAGAGAGAGAAGAGAGAGAGACCTGAGCGAAAGGAGTGCATGAAGGGAGCGAGAGAGAGAAGGAGGAAGGGATGAGGGAGGACAGAGGAGAAAGAGGCGTGAGAGGGGGTGAGGGAAAGACCATGTTTACAACAATCGGACAATCAAAAGAATCAAGAAGATGCAGAGATAAAAGGGGTGGGGCCATCGGGATTTTTGAAGCACAAGGGGAAAAAAATGAAAATAAAGCACAAATGGAAACAAAATTCATAATGAATAGCCCAGATCGGAGGAATGTCATAAAGATAATAAACAAGTTATTCCAGCAGAATCGTGTGAAGAGCGAGAGAGAGAGAGAAAGAGAGAGAGAGAGAGAGAGCGAGAGAGAGAGAGAAGAAGAAGAGAGAGAGAGAGAGAGAGGAGTCGCATAAGAATAAAGCATAACGACAGAGGGCAGGAGGTAGTAGGAAATCACACACACAACACACACACAACACACAACTCACACACACACACACACACAGCACGCACAGCACGCACGCACGCACGCACGCACGCACGCACAGCACTGCCCGCACGCACGCACGCGCGCGCGCGCGCGCGCGCGCCACGGACTCACAGATAACATACTTACTAAACAGAAAGGCATGTGCATTTCAGCACAAAGCACTTTCTTATAGTCAGGTTCTGCATAAAGCAAAAAGGGGGTAGTGGTTGGTGGTGGATTTATGGCGGAGTATGCAAGCATGGCCCAACATAAGATGGTTGAAATATTGTTGAAGGTTGATATGCATTCGTGTTGTTTGTTGACTCAGGAAGCGATTTTCATCGACAGGAACCTGAATATGTTAAACGGGATTTGAATAAGTCAGTTCTAAGAACATGGAGCGATTTCCATCGACAGAAACCTGAATTGTTAAACTGCATTTAAAATAAGTCAATTCTAAGGACAGGCATGAAGTTTGGGTAGAGTCCTTGAGGAATTAATTGAGAATCTGTGACTAATTTTGAGGATGCTTTCCCAGACACAATACTGTGCATTATGATCCCTTTGTTGATTCTAATCTCAGACTTAAGGGAGAACTTAACCTTTTATAGTCTGAGTCTAGGAGACACTGCTTTAGGACTAATTTGAGTCCCTCGTTTGTGTAGGCTTAGCAATGGTTTGGGGGTGCTAGCGCTAACAGAGTCCCATAGAGTAGCCCCATAGTCTATGTATGATTGAATATGAAACTGAAAAAAGAGCTTGCGTGAATGTAGGGCGAGGAAGCGTTTGATTTTGGAGAGTTATAGACTTTCTGTGAAACTTTTTTGCACAGTGAAGTTATGCGAGCTTGTCAACTAATAATGTTATCAATTGTTTTTGCTAGCACTTGAAGTATATAACCTGTTTCAAACAGGTTCATCTTTCAAATGTAACGGGATGAAACTTCATAGGTGCAATTATTTTTTTTGTCTGATTGTGATAAGGCATGGATTTAGATTTTTGAGAGGGGAGAAGCGACATGTGATTTAGTTCAGTCCATTTTAACGAGATCATTCGCACTTTCTTGTAAAGTTTGTGCAAGAAACACAGTAACATCAAAATGATTGTATGGATTGTTGTATCATCAGCAAAGAGTTCACGTAGTTGGATGTGTTAGGGAGAGGTAGATCCATCGATTGTAAATTGTGAACAGTAAGGGACACATGATACAGCCTTTGTGGGAACGCCATAGGAAAGTGTTTGAAATGAAAAGAGAAAGTTGTATTAATTTTCACACATGTGGCCTATTTGTGAGATATGAGTTTTGTTTGAAAAAAAAAACAAAACGAAAGAGTTCTTTTAAAAAATTTTCTTTTAAAAATCAATAAATTAAAACATAAAACCACCGCAACATCTGCTTGTGTTAATGCTATTTAGCCCAGTCATCAATCCAGGTGATCAGGGCTGTGTGGCCATGAATTGTGGTGGTCGGGGGAAACCCGGACTGTCTTGGACGAAGCAAGTGGTATGTATTAAAAGATGGTGTAATGTGGTTGTGGGTGGTGTGTGAGTTGTGTGTGTGTGGTGTGTTGTGTGTGTGTGTGTGTGTGTGTGTGTGTGTGTTTGTGTGTGAGGAGAGAGAGAGAGAGAGACAGACAGACAGACAGACAGACAGACGAGAGCAGACAGACAGAGCTTGTGCGGAGAAAGAAAGGTGTACGGAACGCTAAGCGGCGGGACGTAAAAAAACAAAACCTCCCACAACAAAGTAACCCATTAAACATAAACCACGACACACAAGAACTGACAATAAAACCATTTTATTCCACAACAACAACAATGACACGGAATCATCTATAATATACTCGTCTCAAGACCCCAGCCTGAAACAAACACACGAACACGATTCCCCACGGCCCAAGCCGTCCCCCCACCATCAGTTATTTAACACCGCCTTTTTTTTTTTTCCCAGTTCCGGTATGCAGTGTTTTTCTCAAGATCCGCAGATTACACATGGCATATACGAAGCATTTTTCTTCAAAACCAATTCCCCAAAAGGAAAAAAAAAAACAACAAACAAACTATACTAAATTCACTTAACTATGTTCAATTTAGCATCATAATCACTGCGCACATTCACGGCCCTTCAGGTCATACCCTTTTTAATCAACATCCATCATTTCACGTATGCAGCCTCCAAACCCCAATGTCTTCAGGTGTTTCAAGTCCCCACACACAAAACAAAAAAAAAAAAAAAACAAAAAAAAAAACAAAAACCATGCCAGGACACGACGACAATGTTGACAGTCGAGTCTCACGACGGACGGAACCACGACGGTGACCGGTGACCCCGACGAACGCTGCCTGCCAAAGACGAGAAGACTCAACAGTAAAAACACAAAACCGGCTTTCACAACATGGAGTTCACTGCAACGGGCGATAACCAGCTAGTGGGACACACTAAAACGGCGACACAGATAACAGCGGACCCAGTGACATGACACGACTGGCATCCACAACAGTGGATATCAACAGCACGGGCGATAACAGGCAGCGGTGTCGACAAAACACTAAACTGGCGACACAGATGACAAGTCAGACCATTGACAGTATGACACCCTGGCTTATCCACAACAGTGGGGTCACAGCACGGGCGGAAAAAACAAGCACGGTGTCACAGGATCTAAACGGCGAAACGGCGACACAGACAACAGCGACCAGTGACAGTGACACAAAAACATGGTTGACCACACCAAGTAGTCACTAGCACGGCGATAACAGCAGCGGTGGTCACACTAACCTGAACGGCGACACAGATGACAGCGACCAGTGACAGTGACAACACACTGTTTCCACCATCAGTGGGGCTCACAGCACGGCGAAAACCGCAGGGGATGCGGTGGACCGTTAGGCAACGGCGCCAGCGGCAACAGTGGCACCCGCAGCACGGTGACACAGCAACGCCAGGCTTGTAAAGAACCCCGTCGGATGGGGAGGAACAGTAATAGGGATGTAGCAACCGACTGGGGTAGGGACTTGGGACTTCTTCATATGGGGAGGGTCGGAACAGTCCGGCACAGCAGGATGGGGAGTGCAGGAAGGTACTTTGCAGGCACCTGCGAACGATCAACCAGCCCTGATCCGCCTCATGTGTAATCCAGGTGGGAACCGGGCCACAGGATTGTGGGAAATGCGCCCCTCGGACCAACTGCCACACATTTACACAGAACGGATGAAATACAACAAACGCGCTGGCTCCCCAGCACCTGAACCTCAGGGTCGCAGCACACCGACCACACAGATGACTTGCAGCAGCCAAGAGCAACATGCTCCACGAGGTGCCGGCCCACCATGTTCGACCGAAGTTCGGGACCCCACCCCCAGCACAAACGCTGGCAACCAGGCCCAAAGACAAAAGCCCAACTGCTCCTTCACCAAGGACGTGACCAAGTGATAGCCACCCGGCCCCACCAACATTAAAGCCTGATGACTTCAGCACGGTGCACTCCTGGGGTCCTTGGCTGAGTCTAACTCTACAACACTGCACGTGCAATCGGACTCCACACGACACAAAACAAGAAACGGAAGGCTAATAACCACCTCTCGACTTTCACACACAACGAATCCTTTCCCCTGCCTGTGCCTGGTAGCAAAACGCACACCCCAGTATATGAAATGTAACTACAGATCCAAGCACTAATAACACACCCCACCAGCCTGTCCTAAAACCCAACAACGTACGCATATATGGCCCGGTAAGCCTACAACCCCCAACGTGGAATGATGCCACGAATCGATAACAGAGCCGTCGGCGCGTCTGTACGATTTTCCCTGAATTTCGCGCTGATACAGACGGTATGGACAATACCCCCCCTGCCAAAAGGGGTTTTAACCACAAACTTGTTATTTTGTAAAAATCACAAATCACGAATACACCGAACGAACTATTAATGGGAGGTTCTATTAACCCACCTGCCAAGGTCTCAAAATCGCTCGACTTGCTGAACCCCTATCGTTGACACCCCAACGAACCTTCCTCTCTCAACACACTCAGCATCCAAATCACCCTTCGATTCCTGGAGCTACAACCTTGAGAACCCGTCAATAATCGGCTGGTAAGTAATCAGCCGCGACATTCTCCTCTCTCACTCTCGACCTGGGATTGCCTGCACTGTAACTGAAAGGGCTGAAGCTCAAGAAGTGCCCACCTATGGTCCTTACCACTGCAGACTTTCATCCTCTCGAAAACGAAGAGGCGAGTGGACTGCTGTACCACAAATGGTACCCGCGCGGCCCATACAAGTTAGTGCCTGAAACGTCTGGATACCCCACACCATGGCCAAACACTCTTTCTCTTTTCCCCCTCCACGGTGGGGTAGTTCAGGTGTCCGCCTGTTCAGTTCCTGCGCCCTGCAACCCGCCGGATTTCCCGTCCTCATATCGCTGTCCAAGCATCGCACGGCCAGCCCAGTTCCAGACGCGTCTGTCCTGCAACACAAACGCTTTCCCTGGCACTGGCAAAAACTGCCAACAGGTGGCTCCTAAAACCTGCTTTTGGAGTGTCCTGAAAAGCTCCCTTCACACACTTCACACTGATTGTCGTTCCACTCCAACAAACTCTGTGGCTTACTTCCCTTGGTCAAGGGTCCCCCCCCCCCCGTCAGGGGTTTACGCGATATCAGCGAAATGGGGCACAAATCGCCGATAGAACCCCACTAAAAAACCCAGGAACCTCCGCACCTGTTTTTTGGTCTGGACCGTGATGCCTTCGCCTGATACGTCCCACATCTTATCCCTCCTGCAGGCCTGATCTGTCCTCACACCCAATCGTGTGACCCCAGCTATACTATCTCGTGACCCTCCCAACTCACACTTAGAAGGAACTTAGACGGTCTGGCTGTGAGTTAACACTCCTGTAATCGCTGGAATACTTTCCTCAGCGTCTGGATATGCCTGGTCCCAGTCTTGCAGTCAGGTGGCCACCAAATGTCATCGTAGTAGTTGTTCTACCATCCTGGCCACCTAGACCGGCGCAGCAACAGCTTCGCTCCTCTCATCCTGGAGAACACAGCACCAGATGTGCGACAAAGACAGCCCGAACGCATCACACGACGCCTTGAAAATGGTCCTTCTGCGGGCGGGCTGGCGGTAGAGAATGTCTGTCTTAGGGCGATCGTCTTTGCCCATAGAATCTTCGGCCCACTATCCGTTTTGCCAAGTCGATCTTGCTGAATATCTGCTTTCACCCCAACCTTGGCAAACAAGTATTCAACATCTGGCATCGGCATCCGCGTCGAACTAACTCCATGACCTTAGTCAAGCGCCGGAAATTTCTACGCAGAACGGATTATTTCCGTCCTTTTTCTTTTTTTCTTTTTTCTTTCCTTCACCCAGAAACGATCGGGCGAACAATATGGTGACACTGATGTCTCGATAACGCCCCCATTTCTAGCATACCCCTGAACGTTCCTCTCGCAACGGTCTCCCTTTGAGCGAAAGGTACTGGGTACGGGCTTTGCCCCTTACAGGTGTATCACAGTGTTCAACTTGATCGACATGCCTCCACGGGCGTACAACTGGCAAACGTCTGTCTCAGCACTTGACCTAAAACTTCTGCACGCACTGGGCCCGAAGGGCATTGCAGGCAAAGATTCCGGATCGGTAGCGAGTACGACCACTATCCTCGGGTCCCTCCGTAGCAGACCAGCGAATGGTGGGAGAGATCCGACCACTGAACGGGTCACTCAACTCCTCTTCGGGTCCCTCCTCAATTACCACAGCTGACGCCCGGTCACCTGACTTTTCCTCCTGAGATATCTCGCTCCCTGGGACAAACTGCTTCAGAAGGTTACGTGGTAAAGTTTTCCGTCTTGCCCCACAGCATTCTGTAGTCCTCCTCTCCACGCGCTCTAAGCACTGCTGGGATAAGTCCCTGCCAGGGCCAACTCAAGCTTGTTGTTCTTATAGGGCCGAAGGATTAACAAGGAATAAAACACCAGACCCTGGATCTGGCCTGAAACACCCTTGGTTTAGCCTTGACGTCGAAATGACGCATGTATCGCTTGCTGCTGCTGACGACAAGTTCAAGTTCTCCTGGGCAATCGCACACGATTCCCGCAATCTTCCGGTTGCGCAAAGACCCCACATACTCTCCCAACCCCTCATATTCCTGGCGCACTGGTTGAACCCATATGTCCCTGAGCACACGCCTCATAGGAACCCCCTGACGAACTTCGCCGTCCATACAACAGCTCGAAAGGTGAAGATCCTGTACTTCCTCCTGGGGCACCTCTCGATAAGCAATAAGAGTGCGGGAAATCCCCGGTCCCCTTCCATAGGCTTTTCTCCCTGAGCTAGGAGGCGACGCAACATACTTTGAGGGTGCCATTGAACCGCTCAACCAAACCGTTGCACTGGTGCCATGGTAGGGTGTCGTTCCCGCAGGCCTCTGACTACAGCCACCGATACACTTCACTCATAACCAGACCATTAAACTAACTAACTAACTCCTGAACTAACACATGCGTCCCCCTGCCCTGTCCGTCAATACAGTTTCAGGGTATTCCCGGTCCAAGTCCACAGGTTGAAATTGTGCTTTCTGCTACGACCGCAGCCGAAATTTGACTGCAACGGCAAACGCGCCCTCTGGATACCGAGTTGCAACAGTCCACATCACCATCACCATATATACCGATATCCGTTGTTGGATGCCGGAAACACAGGACCGATGAATGTCTATTGCCACCCTTCTCCAAATGGTTCCCTTACAATGGCATCTTAACCAGAGGAACATCATCGGGAGCTATCCTTTTCGTGCCGCCCTTGTCTAGACCGCCTCCGCTACACGCGCAAAACCAACAAAACACTGACAGGGCAGGCAGTAACGACGATTTCACGCACATTTCCTGGCCAGTACAAAATTCCGAACACCCCGATTCCTTGGTCTTGTTTTTTGCCCGCTCCCATTGACCAGACATCCGGAAATGGTCGTGCCCCAGAGCCATCACGGACACCGTAACTCAACGGTACGCACAACGCACGGCACCACACCTCCCTGGGTGACGTTTCCCCGTGGCCCTTGATACCTCCCTCATCAGCACTCCAGCCTTCCTGAAGTATTCGACCTTCCGTACTTGGTCTGGAAACGGTGCCCTGCTGGCAAGCCTCTCTCGCCTTACTGAGCGTGTCATCCCTGTCCTGCAACTGGGTCAACTTCTCTGGTGTGACATCCAGCACCGTCTCCTTCACCGTAGAGGAAGCACCCCTTGCTGTTCCTTCTTCCTCTGGGCCCTGGTCACTACAGCGCTGACCAGTGTGGGGTCAGCATACACGGGAACCTCGTCCATCCCAAATTTCTCCTTCCTTCCTGGCAAAGTTCCCTATCAGCACCTCCTCCACGGGGCTGACCATAACTAACACCTCTATCCTGCCTTGGATAAATGGGGTGACAGCATCCACGACGGCCACTGGCAACAAACTCTGGCACTTAGACGACGCCAAGACCACCGGTACAGACTCTCCTGTGTAGGCATCTCTCGAGACCAGCCTCTCAGCAACGACGGTATATCCTGCTCCGGTGTCGCGTAATGCATTGGCAGGAACCCCATTGACCGTAACCACACACCGAGGGTTATTTATCGTTAGTTAGTTTTAGTTTTTATTGGGTCAGCGGACTACAGAGCATCAGGACCTCAGCTACTCATACTGGTCTCTTGATTCAAATACTACACTGTATTAACACATCACTTAGATTTATAGGGGGAATTGCACATTATCTTTCAACTCTTCGACACCTGTATACATTAATAAACCATTTTTATAATAGTTAACCTTTCAAAAAGGAAATATGATCCATGAATCCACAAAAGATCGTTTAATCAAGGATGGAATAACTTCTCCTGATCACATCATATCAGCCTCTGTCAAAATGATTCACTAACAGCTGTCCACGCAAACAACATGGGGGGTACTTCCCTTCTGAATATCCAACTTGGTTAAATGAAATTTTCCCAATATGTAACCGTTGACAAAATCGTCCTCTTTGCGTTACTACCACCGATGGTAAGGGATGGTAAATCTGGCAATTTTTTAAACATTATTATGAATTTGATTAACCATTACACTCGCCACAGTTCATCACCATACAAACTGGGTTATGACTAATCAGAGTGAGGAACAAGCACTTAGGCCTCCTGGAAAGAACACCCGAGGGTTGTACTCGGTTAGCACAAGGTCCAATAAGTGTGGGCACGTCCTGACCGTGCTCTCCCTCCTACTCCAGACAGCGTGTTGTAACCACTGGGTTTCAGGACAGCTCCTAGCGACATGCCCGGGCTTCCTGCAATTGTAACACACCATCAACGACCTCGGTTTTGCGCCTATTCCTCTCCCCGCCATTTCTTGAATGGCTGGGGGGGTCCCCTTTTTGACCTGGGGGGGGGCTCCCCCCTTGACTTTCCTTGGGTCCATCAGCTGGGATTCTCTCCCCTGGACCGATCCGACTTAGCCTCCTGCCCCTTTCGTTTGGCCTCAGCCCGCACAGTGGCTTCTTTAGCTACCTCATCTGCCCTCTGAGGACATGGTCCGCTTCACTTCCACCGTGAACTCTGAGTTAAGGAGCTGGAAGAATTGCTCCTGTAGGATAGATCCTTGACATCCTCCACATCGTTTCTCCTTCCCTGCTGCTGTGCACCACAAGGAAAACCAGCGCCTCATTTTTTCCAGCAGTGACCCAAAAGTCTCAGCAGCATCCTTCCTCCACCGACCGAAACTTTTTCCTTATGCTCGGCGTCCGGCGAAAGGTTAACGAGGCTTTTAACCCGTATAGGCCCTAATTCCCGCACTGAGCGCTGACCTTCCTTGCTTCCTCGAAGTACGCGAATCAGACGAT
>JAFLJL010017990.1:127689-165189 GCA_018398815.1 Conus ventricosus
GCCTGGGTTTTAATGAGTATATGAGATGATGCTAGGATTTTGGGTTTTTAAAATGAGTATGATGAAGATGATGTAGGGATGTCGGGTTTTTAATGAGTTGATGAAGATGATGTACGGATTTGGGTTTTAATGAGTATGAGAAATGAGCTGGGGATGTCGGGTTTTTATATGAGAAGAGATCCCGGGTGTCTGGTTTTAATGATATGGAAGATGATGCTAGGGATGTGGGGTTTTAAATGGTATGAGAAGATGGAAGGATTTGGGTTTTAAATGAGTATAAAATGATGAACGGATTTGGGTTTTTAATTATGAGAAGAATGCAGGGGTTTTGGGGTTTTAATGGTATGTGAATTGTCCGGTGTCGGGTTTTAAATGGTATGATGAAGATGAGCTACGGGGTCTGGTTTTAATTGAGTAGATGAAGTGATGCTACGGGATTCGGGTTTTAAGGGTTTTGATGAAGAGATGCTACGGATTTTGGGGTTTTATTGGTATATAAAATGTGCAAAGGTTTTGGGTTTTTAAATGGATAAAAGATGATTAGGGGATGTCGGGTTTTTTAATGAGTTTAAGTATGCTACGGATGTCGGGTTTTAAGGATGAAGGTTCTGGGATGTCGGGTTTTAATGGAGGGAAATGTTTAAGTTGGTTTTAAGGGGGTCTGGTTGCTTTTAATGAGAAATTTGAGTGATGTCGGATGTCGGGTTTTAATGAGATGTAAGGATCTACGGATGTTGGTTTTAATGGATTAAGGTGTTGCTACGGATTTTGGGTTTTTTAATGGTATATAAAGGTTGATGCTACGGATGTTTTTTTTTTTTCTGGTTTTTAATGAGTATGATCAAGATGATGCACGGATGTCTGGTTTTAATAAGTATGATAAAGGGTGATGCTAGGATGTCTGTTTTATGATATGGAAATGTGCTACGGGTTGGTTTTATGAGTAGATGAAGGGGTTAGGGATGTCGGGTTTTAATGAGTTGATAAGAGTTTTACGGTTTTTTTTTTTAATTTATGAAGATGTGCTACGGTTCGGGTTTTTTAATGATATGATGAAGATATCTACGTTGTCTGGTTTTAATGAGTATGATAAGTGAGCTACGGATGCCGGGTTTTAATGAGTATGTTGAAGTGTTCCCGGAGTTTGTTTTAATGAGTATGTGAAGATGATGCTACAGTCTGGTTTTTAAATGAGTTGTTAAAAAAAAGGATGCTCGGAGTTGGTTTTAATGATAAAAAAGTGGCCGGAGCTGGTTTTAAAATGAGTTGATGAAGTGATCCCGGGGTGTTGGGTTTTAAGGGTTTTGATGAAGATGATGCTGGGTGTTGTTTTAATGAGTATGTAAAGTTTTACGGATGTCTGGTTTTAAAGAGTATGTGAAGATGATGTAGGTGTCTGGTTTTTTTGGGTTTAGGGGGTTTTTTTTGGGTTTTTTGGTTTTGGGGGGGTTTTTTTGGGTAAATTTAGTTTTTTTTAAAGGGGGGGTAATGTTTTTGATTTGATGTAGGTGTCTGGTTTTTGGTTTGATGATTTTGGATTTTTTTTTAAATTTAAAAATTGTAGGATGTTTTTTAATTTTATGAGGTGGATTTTTTTTGGGGGGTTTTAATTTTTTAAAAATTTTTTGGTTTTTTGGGTTTTTTTGGTTGTTTAGAGGTTTTTTTAAGGGTTTGGGTAAGTGATGCTCGGATGTCTTTTTTAAGGGTTTTTGGAAGGGGTAAGGGGTTTTTATTTTTAAAGTGATGCTCGGTGTCTTTTTTAATGAGATGATGAAGTGGCTCGGTTTTGGTTTTAATGGTTTAAAAGAGAGCTAGGTTGTTTTTAAATTGATATGTGAGTGATGCTAGGATTTTTTTAATTTTGATAAATGACTCCATTTTTTTAATGTTTTGGAAGTAGTCTTTTTTGGGGTTTTTAAGGATGAGGAGTGTTTTAGGATGTTGGTTTTTAAGAGTTTGTAAGATGTTAGGATTTTTTTTTTGGGTTTTATAAAGGGGAAAGGAGCTTTTTAAATTTTTAAAAATTTTTTTAAGGGGTTTTTTTTTTGGTTATGAAGATAGGGGGGTTCTGGTTTTTGGATGAAAAAAGATGTTGGGTTTGGTTTTTGAGGGGGTAGTTTCCGGTTTGGTTTTAAAATGAGGAGGGCCCGGTCGGGTTTTTAATGAGTATGAGAAGATGATGTTGGTGCTTTTTAAAAATTAGAGAAATTGCAGGATTCGGGTTTTTTAAATGGTTTTGAGAGTGTGGGTTCTTTTTTGGTTTTAAAGTTGTAGATGTTTTTTAAATTTTAAGGTGTGGATTTTTTTTTAATTTTAAGAAAAAAAAGGGGGTTTTTGGGTTTTAATGAGATGTGAAAAAGCAGGAGTTTTTTTTTTAATGAGTATGAAAAAATGATGGGGGGTTTTTTTTAATGGTATGATAAAGATGATGTAGGGATGTCGGTTTTTGGTATGAGGAGAGTGCTAAGGTTTTGGGTTTTTTAAGAATGTGGTTTTGGGTCTTTTTTAAAAAATTTTGAAGTGATGCTGGTTTGGTTTTAATGAGTAGGGTGTTTTTGGGTTTTTTTTGATTTTTAAAGTGTTTTTTTGGGGGTTTTAAGGGGGGTTTGCCCCCTTGGGGTTTTTTTTTTAAAGTATTTTTGAGTCTGGTTTTAATGATTTGAAAGATGATCTCGGGTCTTTTTTTTTAAATGGTATATAAAGGGGGCTCGGGTTGGTTTTAAGGATGTAAAGATGATGCTACGATTTGGTTTTAATGGTTTGGAAGTTGATGCTACGGTTTTGGTTTTTTTTTTTGGGATAAAAAAGGGTAGGGGGTTTTTTGGGTTTTAAAAAAAGGGGGGGTTTTTTTTTAGTTTGTTTAAGTTTGATGTTGGAGTCTGGTTTTTGGAAAAGGAGAAAAATTTTTGGGTTTTTTTTTAATTTTTAATGTATTTGGGTTTTTTTTTTTTTAAAAAGGGGTCTACGGATGTCTGGTTTTAAAATGAATGAGAAGATGATTTCGGTTTTGGTTTAATGAGAGTGGTGAGTACGGTTTTTTTTTTTTAATATGAAGATGATGTCGGATTCGGTTTTTAAATGGGATGAAGTGAGCTAGGGATGTCTGGTTTTAAAGAAAAGGGGATGGGGTTGGTTTTTTGGGTTTTTGATTTTTGGGGTTTTTTTTTAAAGAGGGAAAAAGGGCTGGGATGCGGTTTTTAATGAGGGGGAAATGTGTGTTTGGGTTTGGTTTTAATGAGATGAGGGAAATTTTTTTTGGGTTTTATGAGTAAAAATGATTTGTTTGTGGTTTTTTTGGGTTTTTAAAATGAGATTTTTTGGTAATGTTGTTTTAATAAATGTGTATTTTTGGTTTTTTTTGAGGTAAGGTGAGGAGGGGTTTTTTAAAGGGGGAAAAGGTTCTTTTTGGGTTTTAGAGTTTTTAATGGGTTTTTTTTTAATATAAGGAGGGGTTAGGTGTATGGTTTTTAGGGGGGTTTTTTTTTAAAAGGAAGGGGGGTTATTTTTTTTAAAAAAGGGGGTTTTTGGTTCGGATGTCTTTTTTTTTAATGGTTTTTTTTTTTTTGGAAAAGCTGGGATTCGGGTTTTTAAAAAGGTAGGGGAAATGAGCTGGGATGTCTTTTTTTTGGGTTTTTTAAGATTTGCTCGGATTTTGGGTTTTAATGAGTTGAAAAGTTCATTTTGGGTTTTTGATTATTTGAAGGGATGATTAAGGGTTTTTAAAATGAAAAGATGTGCTAGGGATGGGTTTTAATGAGTATGATGGAGGATGTATTTTGGGTTTTAATGTTATGTTAAAAAATTTTAGTTGGTTTTTTTTTGGGATAAAATGATCCCGGTGTCTGGTTTTTTTGGGGGAAAGAGGAAAGGGGATTGGGGGTTTTTAAGAGTTTTTTTTTAATATGGGATGTCTGGTTTTTGGTATGATGAAATGTGTACGGATGTCGGTTTAATAGTATGTGAAGATTTTAATGTCGGTTTTTATAGGAAAAGATGATGCTACGGTGTTTTTTAATGGAGATGATTGGTTAGGGATGTCTGGTTTTAATTTTTATGGGAGCTCGGATTTGGGTTTTGGGTTTAAAAATGTGTAGGGTTTGGGTTTTAATGGATGTAAGTATGCTACGGATTGGTTTTTAAATGAATATGAATTTGTCGGGTTTGTTTTAAAATGGGTTTTAAGATGAGCTCGGATGTCGGTTTTAATGAGTATGTGAAATGAGCTACGGATGTCGGTTTTAAAAATTGAGGTGTTAGGGATTTTTTTTTTTAAATGAGTATGTAAGTTTTTGGGTGTCTTTTTATGGGTGAAGTGATCCCGGATGTTGGTTTTTAAAATGGGTATGATGAAGGGGGGTTGGTTTTTGGTTTTAAAAATTTTAAAATTTTTTTTTAATTTGTATGAAAAAAGGGGGGAAAATTTTTTTTTAAAAGGTTTTTGGGTTTGGGGTTTTTAAGGATTTAAAAAGTGTGAAAGGGATGTTTTGTTTTTGGATGTGAAGAGGGAAAGGAGCTGGTTTTAATTTAAAAAATGATTAGGGAGGGGTTTTTTAATGAGATGAAAGGGGTTCAGGAGTTTTTTAATGGTTGTTAAGTATGCTAGGGTGTGGTTTTTGGTTGATGAAGATGTTGCTACGGTGCTGGTTTTAATGATTTTATGATTTGCTACGGTGTTGGTTTTAATGGAGATAATGTCTGGTTTTTGGTTTTAATGAGATGATGATTTTGGGTTTGGATTTTTGGTTTTAATGGTTTTAAAGAGAAAAGGGGGGTTTTAGAGTTTTTTAAGTGAGTAGGATTTTGGTTTTAAAGTATGTGAAATTGTAATTGGTTTTTGGGTTATGAAATGTTTTGGGGGGTGTTTTTTTTTGGGTTATGGAAGATGGTGGTTGGGTTTTTTTTTGGAAAGATGATGTCCGGGGGTTTTTTGATATGATGAAAATTGCTACGGTTTTCTGGTTTTAATGAGTATATGGGTTTTTTTTTTTAGGGAAAGGAAAAATTCCCGGGATTTTGGGTTTTTAATGGTTTTGGGGATATGCTACGGATGTCGGGTTTTAAAGGGATTGTTTAAGATGATCTAGGGAAATTTTGGGTTTTTAATAAGTATGATGAAGTTGTTGCTAGGTTTGTCTGGTTTTAAGAGAATGAGGGAAAGTTGATGTAGGGAAAGTCGGGTTTTAATGAAAATTTTGAAGGAGGGAGCTAGGGAAATTTTGGGTTTTAAATTGAGTTTTTACGAAGTTGTTGTTACGGTTGGGGTTTTTAAAATTGGTATGACAAAGATGTTGTACGGATGTCTGGTTTTAATGAGTTTTAAAATGAAGTTGGTTTCGGGGTCTGGTTTTAAGGGGGTATGAGGAAGATGATGCTACGGTTTGTTTTGGTTTTAATGAGTATGTTTGAAGATGATGTTTTCGGATGTCGGGTTTTAAAGGGTTTGGGATGAAGATGATGCAACGGATGTCGGGGTTTTAATAGATGAAGAGGATGCTACGGATGCGGGTTTTTTTAAAGGGTTTTTTGATGAAGTGATGCACGGATGTCGGTTTTAATGAGTATGTTAAAGTTTATGTAGGGTTGTCGGGTTTTTTAAAATGCGTTAAATGAAGAAATGCTAGGTTGTTGGTTTTTAAATGAGTATGATGAAGATGAGGCACGGAGTCTGGTTTTAAGGGATTATGAGGGAAGAATGCTCGGATGTTGGTTTTAATGAGTAGATGAAGTTGAGGCTAGGGGATGCCCCGGGTTTTAAGAGTTGGATAAAGATGAGCTAGGGATGTCGGTTTTTAAAATGGTATGATGAAGGTGAGTTTGGGAAAGCTTTTTTAAAAATAAAGTATGATGAAGGGAGGGCTACAAAAAATTTTGGGTTGGTTTTAATGAGTATGATTGAAGTTGATGCTACGGATGTCTTTTTTAAAGATATGATCAAGATGATGCTAGGGATTTTGGGTTTTTTAATGAGAAATAAATTGAAGGTGATGCTACGGATGTTTTTTTAATGAGTATAAGAAGATGTTGCTCGGAGGGTCTGGTTTTGAGGGTTTATGGGGAAGTTGTTGCTGGGGGAAATTCTGGTTTTAATGGAAATGATCAAAAATGTTTAAAGGGATGTCGGGTTTTTAAAAAATGAAATGATGAAGATAAAGGTTTGGGATGGGGGTTTTTTTTGATATGAAAAAGATGATGCTGGGATGTTGGTTTTAATGAGTATGATAAAGATGTTTGCCAGGGGTTTGGGTTTTAATGTTTATGATGAAAAATGATGCAAACGGATGTCTTTTTTTTAAATGGGTATAATGAAGATGTTGCACGGATGTCTGGTTTTAATGGTATAAATGAAGTGAGGGCAAAGGATGTCGGGTTTTAAGAGAAATGATGAAGTGATGCTACGGATTGTCGGGTTTTTAATGAGTAGAAGAAGATGTGAAAACGGATGTCGGGTTTTAATGATTTGATGAAGATGATCACGGAGGTCTGGTTTTAAGGGAGTATGATAAAAGGTTTATGCTAGGGATGTCTTTTTTTAAATGAGTATATAAAAGGGTGATGTTTAACGGAGTTGGTTTTAATGAAAGTGAAGGTGTGTTTACGGGTTTTTGGGTTTTTAAGGAGTATGATAAAGGTGATGAAGGGATTTTCTGGTTTTAATGGGGTTAAATGAAGGTAATGCAAGGATTTTCGGGGTTAATTTGAGTATGATGAAGTTAAAGCTACGGATTTTGGTTTTAATGATATGAGGAAATAAAGGCAAACGGATGTCCACTCCGGTCTGACACTGCATAACAGGGCGGTACTCTACGCCAACGTTGGAATGTTCCCCGGGCGTCAACCGGCGCGGGGGGGATCCCAAACCCCTGCAGGTCGGTCAGGAAATTTTTTTGATCAATTTTCTTAGGAGACATCCACTGATTTGGTGAAAGTCGACTGTGGGGTCGCAGTCCACCGGAATTGCCCAAAGAAAAACTTCATTTTGGGTAGGGGCCGGCCCGGGGCCAAAAAAAAAAAAAAAAAAAAAAAAAAAAATTTCACGGGGGGCTTTTGAAAAAAATAAAAACCACCGTTTCCCCCACCCGGGGAGTCCACGCCCGCTAACCACTTCCCAACGGCGGGGGTGTTTTTTTTATTTTTTTCTTTCCCTTTCTGTTTTGGGGGAAATCCGGGGGAATTTTCTCTTAAAAATTTGTTTGTGAAAGTTATTCGATTGGGAAACATTAAAAGAACCACTCGTCCTTAAAGCGAAGCAGAATAATTGTATAACTGATTTACTTTTGGATTTGTGAATTTCCCGGGCCGAAAAAACTTTGGGAGAAAACCCTTCAAACCAGGAAACACTTTTAAAGGAATCTGCATTTGGGCACAGGGAAAAATTTTTCGCCGCAATAAAGCGAAACAAAGCACCCCAGCGAGGGATTGTAACCAAATTTTTCCCAAAACAGAGGAAGGCTATTATTTTGGCCAACCCATAAATGGAACCCATTTTTGTGGATGGCTGGACCGGGGGGTTTTTGGGGCCTGTCTATTTTCCTGACATAAACCCCCTCAGTTTCCTCCCCCCCCCTTTTTTTGGAAAAATCCAGTGCCGCCCGGGCTAAACTGAAAGGACACCCCCGTCTTTTGTAAACGTCGGGAGAAACCGCCTCTCACTCTCCCTATTGGTTTTTTCCATGGAAACACATCCCTAGGGGCCGTTTTGTGTGTGTGGGGCGTGTGTTTTGTCCCTTTTGTGCCGTCCCGCGGCCCCGGCCTTTGCGTGCGTGGTGCGTGCGGCGGCGTGCTGCGTGCGTGCGTCCCGTGCGTGCGTGCGTGGGTGTGTCTTGTTGTGTGTGGGTGTGTGTGTGTGTGTGTGTTGTGTTGTGTGTGTGTGGGTGTGGGTGCATGCGTGCGTTGCGTGCCTTCAAAAAACTTTCGCTGCAGCCTTTCCCTTTTCCCGCGAAACCCTATTGCCCGTGAAAAAATGTTGTAACAGGATTTCAGCCGAAAAATTTTGTTACGTCTTTTTTAAAAATTGAGATAGTTTGGGAGGGCTTTGGTTCGAGATGGCTTTTTGATTGGGTTTAGGGGCCCTTTTAAAAACTTTGCATTTTTGTAGGTAATTTAGGGGTACTCCCCCCCCCCCCCCTTACTCCACCGCGCCCTTTCCCAAACTGTGAAAATTACTGTGAAGTGAGCAGTTTGCAATTTTTAAAAAGCGACTTGTAAGTTGCATCTTTCCCTGACAGGGCCCAAACCCAAATGACCCCTTTTGAGGCCTTACGATCCGGATTTACAGCCAAAAACCCTTTTTTCCGGAAATTTGCGTCACAACTTTTTTTCCATTAAAGGGCGAAAAAACCAGCACCAGGGAAGGCAACAGGGAAAAAAAACCTGTCGGGGGGGAAACCGGTAAATAATAATTTTCAAAAACCTTAGATTTTTGGTAACCTGTCTGGAAAACTGCACCTTTTGTTAAGGTGGGGAAGCTGTAGCAGAATTTTTAGCATGTTTTTTTAAAAACCTTTGGTAAACTAAAACCAAAAAAAATTTGCCGGGGCCCGACTCCCACCCTTTGTTTTAATTTGTTTGGAGAAACTCCCAATTGGGTTTTAAAACTTCGGGGGGGAAAATGGGGTTTTGGCCCTATGAGAACTGTTTTGGAAAAAATGTACCTGTGATAATTTGCCCGGGGGTTTTCTTTTAAAGCCTATGAAATTTGTCTGTGGAAATTTTTGTACCCCTATAAAGATTCTGTCGGGAAAAAAATGACCCTGGGGATTTTTTGTCTGTGGAACTGTACCCTTTTTAAATGATTTTCTGGGAAAACTGACCCTATGCCCTTTTTTTTGGGGGGAAACATAACTTATGATAATTTGTCGGGGGGAAAAGGAACCAAAGATAATTTTTTGGGGAACCCCTTAAAAACCTATGACAATTTATCAGGGAATGTAGCCTATGATATTTGTCTGGGGTTTAGTGGGCCTAAAATTTTGTCTGGGGATACTGTGGGCCTATAAAAAAATTTTGTTGGGAAAACGTAGCCTTACGACAATGGGCCTGTCTTTCTGTTTGGTTTGTGTGTGTGTGTGGGGTTTTGTGTGTGTTTTGTGTGTTGTGTGTGTGTGTGTGTGTGTTTTGTGTGTTTTGTGTTGTGTGTTGTGGGGTTTTTGGGTGTGTGTTTGTGTGGTGTTGTTGGGGGTTCCCGCGGGGGGGAGGGGGGGTAACCGGGGAAAAACCCAATGACAGATAGAGCGTAAAAAGTAAATGTGTGAAAAAGTTTTTTTGGGCGCCAACATCTTTTCAAACAATGACACAGAGAACCCTTTTTTTCTTGGAGGTTCTTACGGGCTGTCCTTTTTTCTTTCCTTTCAGGGCGGCTTTTCAGTCTGTGGTGTGTTAAATGTTTTCCCGGGCCGTTGGTTTGCCCCCTGATAGGCCCCAAGGGGGTCTGATATGTTTGTTTTTGGGGGGTTTTAAGGAATACTTTGAAAATTTTCCTTTTAGCCGGTAATTTTTAAATTGTTTAAAAAAATTGAATTTATTTTTCAGGGCAAACCCCCGAAAGGACACAACCCCCCCACCCCAACACTCGGGCGCGGCGCCCGAACACCACGCACGAAACGCACGAAACGCCGCACGCCGCAACGCGCGCGCGCTTTACAAACACACACACACACACACAAACACACACACACACACACACACCCAACCACACACAAACACACAACAACACACACACCAAATCCCTTTCCCCACATTGGGAAAGGCCCCGGCAGAACTTAGAGAAAAAAAAAACGGGATTGTGATTGGGGGGGGGGGGTGTATTTGAGAGGGGGAGGGGAAAGGGCCTGTGGAGGCCGGGGAAAGGGGGGGTGGTTGGTTTTATAAAATTTTCCGCTTTTCCCCGGGACCCAGTTTTCAGCAAAAATTCCTCCCCAGTTGCCAAAAGCCCAAAACCCTTTTTTTGGGTTATTCCCCCCCTCCCTTCCCGGTTGCCCCCCTCCCCCAAAACCCCTGCTTTTTGTCAAAAGCGCCCAACAGCGGGCCCCGGTCTGTAGCAGGGGAAAAACTACCCAAAACATGGTGCCAGAAAAAAACCAGCCCAACAGGGTCCAGAACAAACCAGGGCCCAACCCTGGTGCCAGAACAAACCCAACAAACATGGGCCAGAAAAAACCACAACAAACATGGGCCAGAACAAACCACAACAAACATGGTCCCAGAACAAACCACAACAAACGGGGTGCCAGAAAAAACCCAAACGACCAAAAAGGTGCCAAAAACAAACCAAAACCCAACAGGGGCCAGAACAAACCACACCAACATGGTGCCAGAAAAAACCCACGACCAACGGTGCCAGAAAAAACCACTACCAATAGGGGTGCCAAAAACAAACCCCACGCCCCAACATGGTGCCGAAAAAACCACAACAAACATGGTGCCAGAACAAACCCCAAAAACCAAAAAGGTGCCAGAAAAAAACCACAACCAAATGGTGCCAAAACAAACCAAAAACCAACAGGGGTGCCGGGAAAAAAACCACAACCACCACATAAAGGCATCTCCACGGGGCTGCCCTACAGAGTCCCCTAACGTTTCAACTTTGTAGGCTGGCTAAAAGTAAAAAGGGCGACTAGCTGTAAATGTAAAGATAGAAAACTAACTGAAAATTGTAAATACGACTAGCTGTTTTGGGAAAAAATACCCGGCAGAGTATATGAAATGGATACGAACTTTCGTATATTTTTTATAGAGCAACTAGCCGTATATTATAGATAGCGCTAGCTGTTTATCATAGACAAGGACTGCTGTATATGAAAATAGCTAGCGACTAGCCGTAAAAGTTTTGATAGCACTAGCCGAAAAGTATAGATTGCACTAGCCGGGGTTTACAGACAGCAACAACTGTCTTGTTTTCGACGCAACTAGCTGAAAAACTTTCGATAGCGACTCCTGAAAAAGGGTACAGACGGCAATAGTTTAAAAGTATAGAAAACGACAGAAAAAAAATATGTAAAATACCGCAAGCTTTTATTTATATGGGAAGCAACAAAAGGGTTTGCTACAGCAACTATTTGAAAAGGTTTGAGACGCAACTTTAAAAAGTTTATAGTCAAACATTTGAAAGGGTGGGAGAAGACAAACAGGTTTAATACAAAATTTAAAAGAACTTTATATGAAACAACGCTTCAAAGACAAGCGGGGATCTCTTCAACACTCCCCAAATGTGTATCCAAAATTCATATTAGGGGATGTCCCAATAAACTCGATCAGTGTTTCCTTTTTTTTCTCTAAATGTTCAGGGGGAATGCCCTACGGTCTTTTTTTAATTCATTTTTGGGTTGAGCAGACATGTTGTCTGTTTAGCATACGTTACAGACTGTTCGTTGTTTTTTGGGCCCAACTTTCTTTTCCCGAAAATCAACGTATCTTTTTTACAAAGCGTACTTTTTTTTTTTGTTTGGATGTTTTTATGGGCCTTTTTCTTAAAATTTTTTTTTTCACAGACATGTTACTATGTAAAACCGGTGTTGTTTTTCCCCCGCGTGTATACAGTTTGGGTTTTGTCGAGAGAGAAAAGAGAGAGAGAAAAGAGAGAGAGAAGTGGGGAGAGAGGAAGAGAGAGAAAAAGATTTGGGGGGTTTGTGTGTGTGGGGGTTTTTGTGTGTTGTTTTGGTGGTGTGTGTGTTGTGTGTTTTGTTGGGGTGTTTGTGGTGGTGTGTGGGGTGTGTGGTGTGTGTGGTGTTTTGTTGGGGTTGGTGGGGGGTGGTGTGGGGGGGGTTGAAAAGGGGCGTTGGGTGGGTGTGGGGGTGGGGGGGTGGTGTTGTGGTGTGTGTGGTTGTGTGTGTGTGGTGTTTGTGTTTGGGTTTAAATTTGGTTGTGTTGGTGTGTGTGTGTTTTTTTGGTGTTTGGGTTTTGGTGTGTGTTGGGTGTGTGTGTTTGGGTTGTGTGTGTGTGTGTTGTGTGGTGTGTGGGGCTGGGTGTGTTTTTTGTGTGGTGTTGTGTTGTGTTGTGTGTGTGGGGGTGTGTGTGGTTGTTGTGTATTGTTCTGTGTGGGTGTGTTGTGTGGGTGGTGTGTTGTTTTTGTGTTTTGTTTTGGTGTGTTGGGGTGTGTGAGGTGGTTTTTTGTGTGTTGTGTGTGGGTGTGTGTTGTGTTTTGGGGTGTGTGTGTGTGTGTTTTGGGTTGTGTTGTGTTGGTGTGTGTGTTGTGTTTTTGTTTTGGGGTGTTTTGTGTGTGGTGGGGTTGTGTGTGTGTGGGGTTGGCGTGTGGGTTGTTTTAATTGTGTTGTGCGTGTTGGGGTGGGTTTGGGCCCCCCCTCCCTTTGCCTAAAACCCGGCTTTAAAACCCTCCCCCCCAAATTTGGGGGGTAAAAAGGCCTTTGGGAACCCCCAACCCCCGGAAAAAAAAAAACCCCCCCCCCGGAAAAGGAAAAACCTCCACACCCCCAAAGGGCCCTTTAAAATTTGGGAAAAACCCTCCACACCCAAAGGCCATTAAAAAAGGGAACCCTCCCAGCCCAAAGGCCTTTAAAATGGGGAAAAACCCCCCAAAACCTAAAGGCCATTAAATGGGGAGGAACCCTCCAAACCCAAAGGTTTTTAAAATAGGGAAACCCTCCAACCCCCCAAAGGGAAAATTAATGGGAAACCCCTTTCCACACCCAAAGGCCATTTAAATGGGGAGAAACCCCCACAGCCCAAAAAGGGCCCATTAAATGGGGAAAACCCTCCACACCCCGGCCTTAAAAAGGGGAAACCCCCCCACACCCCCAAAGGGCCATTAAAATTGGGGGGAAACCCTCCAACCCGAAAGGCCATTAAATAGGGGGGAAACCCCTTTTCCCACCCCAAAGGCCTTTTTAATGGGGAGAAACCCTCCAACCCCAAAAGGGCCCTTTAAAAAAGGGGGGAAACCTCCAACCAAAAGGGCCATTAAAAGGGGAAACCCTCCACCCCAAAAAAGGCCTTTAAATAGGGAAAAAAACCCTCCACACCCCAAAAGGGCCCTTAAAAATTAGGAAAAACCCTTTCCCACCCAAACCATTAAATAGGGGGGAAAAAACCCTCCCCCCCCCAAAAAAGGCCAAAAAAGGGGGAAAAACCCTCCAAGCCAAAAAAGGCCATTAAATAGGGAAAAAACCCCTCCCAGCCCAAAGGCCATTAAAGGGGGAAAACCCTCCCCGCCCAAAGGGGCCCTTTTTTTAGGGGGAGAAACCCTCCAAAACCCCCAAAGGCCTTTAAAAATGGGGAAAAACCCCTTCCAACCCAAAGGCCTTTAAAATTAGGGGGAAAAAAACCCTCCACCCCCAAAGGCCTTTAAATAGGGGGGAAACCCCCCAAAAGGGCCCAAAAGGGCCATTAAAAGGGGGGAAACCCTCCATACCCAAAGGCCTTAAATAGGGGGGAAACCCCCAAAACCCCAAAACCCCCAAATTTTTAAATGGGAAAAAAAACCCCCCACCCCCAAAAGGGTTTTTTTAAAATTGGGGAAAACCCTCCAACCCAAAAGGGCCCATTAAATAGGGAAAAAAACCCTCCACCCCCAAAAGGCCTTTTAAAATAGGGGGAACCCCCCAACCCCAAAAGGCCCAAATTAAATAGGGGGAAACCCTCCGCCAAAGGCCTTTAAAATGGGGAAAAACCTCCATACCCCAAAGGGAAAATTAAAATTTAGGGGGGGAACCCCCCAAAGCCCAAAGGCCATTAAAAGGGGGGAAACCCTCCACCCCCAAAGGGCCCATTTTTTTTGGGAAAACCCCCTCCAACCCCAAAGGCCATTAAATAGGGAGAAATCCTCCAACCCCAAAGGCCTTTAAAATTTGGGGGGGTTTCCCTCCAAAGCCAAAGGGGCCTAAATAGGGGGGAAATCCTCCGCGGGAAAAAGGGCCCATTAAATGGGGAGAAACCCCCCATACCAAAAAGGGCCCATTAAATAGGGGGGAAACCCCCCAAACCCCAAAAGGGCCTTTTAAATTTGGGGAAACCCTCCACACCCCAAAGGGCCCTTAAAATGGGGAAAAAACCCCTCCAAACCCCAAAAGGCCATTAAAAAAGGGGAAACCTCCACGGGCCAAAAAGGCCTTTAAATAGGGGAAACCCCCCAAGCCGAAAGGCCATTAAAAAAGGGGGGCCCCTTCCAAGCCCAAAAGGCCAAAAATTAGGGGAAACCCTCCATAGCCGAAAGGCCATTTAAAATGGGGAAAAATCCCCCACACCCCAAAAGCCATTAAATAGGGAGAAACCCTCCCCCACCCCAAAAGGGCCTTTAAATAGGGAGAAACCCTCCACAGCCCAAAGGCCATTAAATAGGGGGGGAAAAACTCCCGGGAAAAAGGGCCCTTTTTAAAATGGGAGGAACCCCCCAACCCGGGAAAGGGCCTTTTAATTGGGAGCCCCCCCTTCCACACCCCAAAAAGGGCCAAATTAAATAGGAAAAAACCCCCAAGCCAAAAAACCAAAAAATTAGGGGAAACCCCCATGGCCCAAAGGCCATTAAAGGGGAAAAACCCTCCAACCCCCAAAGGGCCATTTAATGGGGAAAAACCCTTTTAACAGCCCAAAAGGCCTTTTTAAAAAGGGGGAACCCCCCAAAAAGCCCCAAAAGGCCCCTTTTAAAAAAAGGGGGGGAAACCCCCCCCCCCCAAAAGGCCCAAATTAAATAGGGGGGGAACCCTCCCCACCCCAAAAGGGCCCTTTTAAATTTGGGGAAAAACCCCCCCACACCAAAAAGGGGGGAAAATTAAATAGGGAGAAACCCCCCAAAAGCCCAAAAGGCCTTTTTAAAATAGGGGGGCCCTTCCATAGCCCAAAAGGGGCCATTTAAAAAAGGTTTTTTAAACCTCCCCCCCCAAAGGGCCAAAAAATTTTGGGGGGAAACCTCCCAACCCCAAAGGCCTTTTAAAAAAGGGAGGAACCCTCCAACCCCAAAAACCCAAAAAATTTGGGGGAAAAATCCCCCCACAGCCCAAAGGGCCATTAAATAGGGGGGAAACCCCCCTTTGGCCCAAAAAGGCCTTTAAAATAGGGAAAAACCTCCAACCCAAAAGGGCCATTAAATAGGGAAAAAAATCCCCCCGGGGGCCAAAAGGGCCCTTTAAAAATGGGGAGAAAATCCAAACCCCAAAGGGGCCATTAAATAGGGGAAACCCCCCATACCCAAAAGGGCCATTAAATAGGGAGAAATCCCCCCAAAAGGGCCAAAGGCCTTTAAAATGGGAAAACCCCCCTTTCCAACCCCAAAGGCCTTTAAAATTTGGGAAAAAAACCCTCCACACCCCAAAGGGCCCAAATTAAATAGGGAAAAAACCCTCCAACCCAAAAGGCCTTTAAATAGGGAAAAAACCCACCAACCCCAAAGGGCCCTTAAAAATAGGGGAAACCCCCAAACCCCAAAGGCCTTTAAAAAAGGGAAAAACCCCCCATGCCGAAAGGCCAAAAAAAGGGGAAAAGAAACCCCCAAAAGGGCCCAAAGGCCATTAAAAAAGGAGAAACCCTCCACACCCCCAAAGGGCCCTTTAAAAAGGGGGGGGGGGGAAACCCCCCAAGCCCAAAGGGCCAAATTAAATAGGGAGAAACCCCCCAACCCCCAAAAGGCCTTTAATAGGGGGGAAACCCCCACACCCAAAGGCCATTTAAAAAGGGGGGGAAACCCTCCACCCCAAAGGGCCTTTAAAAAGGGGGGAACCCCCCCACACCCCAAAGGGCCTTAAATAGGAAAAAACCCCCAAGCCCAAAGGCCATTAAATAGGGGGGAAACCCTCCAAGAAAAAAGGGCCCAAAAAAGGCGAGAAATCCCCCCAACCCAAAGGCCATTTAAATAGGGAGAAAACCTCCAAACCCAAAGGCCTTTAAATGGGGGGAAACCCAAAAACCCCAAAAGGGCCCTTTTAAAAAAGGGAAAAAAACCCCTTCCACCCCCCAAAAGGCCCTTTAAATGGGGAAAAAAATCCCAAAAACCCAAAAGGCCTTTAAATAGGGAGGGAACCCCCCCAAGCCCAAAGGCCAAAAAATGGGAGAAATCCTCCACAGCCAAAGGGCCCATTAAAAGGGGGGAAACCCTAAAATACCCAAAGGCCAAAAATTTGGGGGAAACCCCCCAAACCCCCCAAAAAGGTTTTTAAAATTTAGGGAAACCCTCATAGCCAAAAAGGGCCCATTAAAAGGGGGGAACCCCTTACCCCAAAAGGCCATTAAATGGGGAGGAAAACCCCCTTTCCCCAAAGGGCCCTTAAATAGGGAAAAACCCCCCAAGCCGAAAGGCCCCATTAAAAAAGGGGGGAAACCCCCCCAACCCCCAAATCCCTTTAAAAGGGGAGAAACCCTCCACACCCCAAAAAAGGCCATTAAATGGGGGAAAACCCCCCCCCCAACCCCCAAAGGCCTTTAAAAATGGGGGAAAAAACCCTTCCAAAGCCCAAAGGCCAAAAATTTGGGGAAAACCCCTCCAACCCCAAAGGGCCCAAATTAAAATAGGGGGAAACCCTCCAACCCCAAAGGGGCCTTTAAAATTTGGGGGAAATTTAATAAACCCTCCACAGCCCAAAGCCTTTTAAAATGGGGGAAAAACCCCCTCCTAGAAAAAAAGGGGAAAAATTTAAATAGGGGGGAACCCTCCCAAACCCCAAAGGGCCCTTTAAATTTTGGGAAAAACCCCTCCACACCCCAAAGGGTTTTTAAAATAGGAAAAACCCCTCCATCCCCAAAAGGGCCATTAAAAGGGGGGAAAACCCTCCACACCCCAAAAGGCCCATTAAAAATGGGGAGGAAACCCCCCAACCCCAAAGGGCCCTTTAAAATGGGAAGGAAACCCTCCAACCCCAAAGGCCTTTAAATAGGGGGGAAAACCCTTTTTAAGCCGAAAGGCCTTTAAAATGGGGAGAAACCCCCACAGCCGAAAGGCCTTTTAAATAGGGGGGAAAAAACCCCCCACAGCCCAAAGGCCAAAAAATGGGGAGGAACCCCCCTCCATGGGCCCAAAAGGGGAAAAAAACCCCCTCCATACCCCAAAGGCCTTTAAAATAGGGGGGAACCTCCAAACCCCAAAGGCCCCTTTTTTTGGGGAAATGAAACCCCCCACCCCAAACCCCCATTAAATAGGGAGAAACCCTCCACACCCAAAAGGGCCCTTTTTAATTTTGGGGGGGAAACCCCCCCAAAAGCCCAAAAGGCCTTAAAATAGGGGGGAAACCCTTCCAAAAGGGGGCCCCGGAAAGGCCTTAAAAATTTTGGGGGGAATTCCCCAAACCCCCAAAAAGGCCTTTAAAATTGGGGGGGAAAACCCTCCAAACCCAAAGGCCTTTAAAATGGGGAGAAACCCCCCAAACACCCCAAAGGCCATTTTTTTGGGGGGAAACCCCCCCCAAACCCCAAAGGGCCCTTTTTAAAATGGGGGAAAAAAACCCCCCAAAAAGCCAAAAAGGGTTTTTAAATTTTGGGGAGGAACCCCCAAAAAAAACCCCAAAAGGCCCCATTAAAATGGGGAAAAACCCCCCCAAACCCAAAGGGCCCAATTAAATAGGGGAACCCTCCCACACCCCAAAAGGCCATTATTTGGGGAAACCCCCAAGCCCAAAGGCCCATTAAATAGGGAGAAACCCCCCAAAAAAAACCCAAAAAACCCCATTAAATAGGGAGGAACCCTCCAAGCCCAAAGGCCTTTTAAATAGGGAGGAACCCCCCACAGCCAAAGGCCATTAAAATGGGGGGGAACCCCTCCACACCCCAAAAGGCCCCAAAAAATTTGGGGGAAAAACCCTCCAAACCCCAAAAGGGCCCATTATTAGGGAAAAAACCCCCAAAGCCCAAAGGCCTTTAAAATTTAGGGGGGAAACCCCCCCAACCCCAAAGGCCTTTAAATTTGGGGGGAAACCCTCCAACCCCAAAGGCCATTAAAAAGGGGGGAAACCCCTCCACACCCGGGGGCCATTAAATAGGGGGGAACCCTCCACACCCCAAAGGGCCATTAAATGGGGAAAACCCCCCAACACCCCAAAGGCCTTTTAATATGGGGGAACCCTCCCACCCCCAAAGGCCATTAAATGGGGGAGGAACCCTCCTACCCCAAAAGGAAAAAAAAACCCCCCAAACGGGCCCAAAGGGCCTTTTAAAATGGGAAAAAACCCCAAAAGGGCCGGAAAGGGCCCCTTAAAATTTGGGGAAGGAAACCCCCACACCCCGGAAAGGCCTTTTAAATAGGGAGAACCCCCCCTCCCCCCCCGGGCCCATTAAAAGGGGGGAAACCCAAAAGGGCCAAAAGGGAGAAAAGGGAAACCCCCCAAAAGGCCAAAAAAGGGTTTTTAAAATAGGGAAAAAACCCTCCCAAAGCCGAAAGGCCTTTTTTTTGGGGGGAGGAACCCTCCACACCCAAAAGGCCTTTAAAATGGGGAAAAAAAAACCCTCCAAAAAAAACCAAATTTAAACCCCCAAACCCCAAAGGCCTTTAAAATAGGGAAAAGGAAACCCACCCAAGGGGCCCAAAGGTTTTTAAATTTTTGGGGGGAACCCCCCCAACCCAAAAAAAATGGGAGCCCCCCAAAAGGGGAAAAATTTAATGGGGAAAAAAACCCCCAAAAAAAAAGGGCCCTTTAAAATGGGGGAAAACCCCCCAAACCCAAAGGCCAAAGGGGCCCCCAACCCCAAAAGGCCAAAAAATTAGGGGGAACCCTCCACAACCCAAAAACCCCCCAAAAGGGGAGGAACCCCGGAAACCCCTTTTAAAATAGGGGGGAAACCCTCCACACCCCAAAAAAGGGCCAAATTAAAAGGGAAAAAAATCCTCCACACCCAAAGGCCTTTAAAAAAGGGAAAAAAATCCCCAAATTACCCCCAAAAGGCCCTTTTAAATAGGGGGGAAAAACCCCCCTTTGGGCCCAAAGGCTTTAAAAATAGGGGGGAAAAAACCCCTCCAAAAACCCAAAAGGCCATTAAAAAAAGGGGGAAAAACCCTTTCCCCCCCCCAAAAGGCCCTTTTAAAAAGGGGGGGAAAACCCCCAAACAGAAAAAAGGGCCCCTTTAAAAATAGGGGGGGGAAACCCCCTTCCCACAGCCCAAGGCCATTAAAATTTAGGAAAAAAACCCTCCACGGGGCCCAAAAGGCCATTAAATAGGGAAAAACCCACCATACCCCAAAAAGGCCTTTAAATTTGGGGAAAAAAAATCCTCCATAGCCGAAAAAGGCCTTTAAATGGGGGGGAAAAAACCCCCCATCCCCCAAAAGGGGCCTTTAAAAATAGGGAAAATCCTCCAAAGCCGAAAGGCCTTTAAAATTGGGGGGGAAATCCTCCTTTCCCGAAAGGGCCCCTTAAATAGGGGGGAACCATCCATAGCCCAAAGGCCTTTAAAAATAGGGGAAACCCCCCCAATTCCCGAAAGGCCATTAAATGGGGAGAAACCCCCCAAAAACCCCAAAACCCAAATTAAATGGGGAAAAAAAACCCTTTTCCAAAACCCCCAAAACCTTTTTAAAAATAGGGGGGAAACCCCTTTCCCCACCCCCCAAAAAGGCCATTAAATTGGAAAAAACCATCCCCCGCCAAAAAAGGGCCAAATTAAAAATGGGGAGAAACCCTCCACACCCCAAAAAGGGCCATTAAAAAAGGGAAAACCCCCCCTCCACACCCCAAAAGGCCATTAAATGGGGAAAAGAAATCCCCCAAAAAGGCCGAAAGGCCAAAAAAAAATGGGGGAAAAAAACCCTTACGGGGCCGAAAAGGGCCATTAAAAAAGGGGGGAACCCCCCTCCACAGCCCAAAGGCCCTTTAAATAGGGAAAAAACCCCCCAAAACCCCCCAAAAAAGGCCTTTAAATAAAAAAAACCCTCCAAAACCCCAAAAGGGCCATTAAAAAGAGGAAACCCCCCATACCCCAAAAAGGGGGCCCAAATTAAATAGGGGGGAAACCCCCACACCCCAAAAGGGCCCTTTTAAATAGGGGAAAAAACCCTCCAAAACCCAAAGGCCATTAAAATAGGGAGAAACCCCCCCATAGCCCAAAGGCCAAAAAAAAGGGAAAAACCCCTCCTCCCCCAAAGGGCCCCTTAAAAAAGGGGGGAAAACCCTCCACGGGCCCAAAAGGGCCCAAATTAAAATTTGGGGTGGGGGAAAAACCCTCCACAGCCCCCAAAGGGCCAATAAATAGGGGAAAAAAACCCCCCCCACGCCCCAAAGGCCTTTAAATTTGGGGGGGAACCCTTTCCCCACAGAAAAAAGGGAAATTTAATTGGGGAAATCCTCCACAGCCCAAAGGCCATTTAAATAGGGAAAAAAATTCCTCCATACCCCAAAGGCCTTTAAAATTTGGGGGGAAACCCCCCTCCATACCCAAAGGCCTTAAATGGGGAGGAAAATCCCCCCGCAGAAAAAGGGCCTTTAAAAAAAGGGAAAAAACCCTCCATAGCCGAAAGGCCATTAAAAGGGGGAAAACCCCCCCATGCCCAAAGGGCCATTAAATGGGGAAAAATTCCACCACAGCCAAAAAAGGCCCATTAAATAGGGGGGAACCCTCCATAGCCCCAAAGGCCTTTAAAATTAGGGAGAAATCCTCCACAGCCAAAAAGGCCATTAAAATAGGGAGAAATCCTCCATAGCCAAAAGGCCCAAATTAAAAGGGGGAACCCCTCCATAGAAAAAAGGGGCCATTAAATGGGGAAACCCTCCATAGCCAAAAGGGCCATTAAAAAGGGAAAAACCCCCTCCACACCGAAATGCCTTTAAAAATGGGGGAAAAAAACCCCTCCAAAACCCAAAAGGCCCATTAAAAAGGGAGAAACCCCAAACACCCCAAAAGGGAAATTAAAAAAGGGAAAAACCCCCTCCCCACCCCAAAGGCCATTAAATGGGGGGAAAAAACCCCCACACCCCAAAAGGCCGTTAAATGGGGGAAAAAACCCTCCACAGCCCAAAAGGCCAAAAAAAAGGGAGGAACCCCCCCCTTTACCCAAAAAAGGCCATCAATAGGGAAAAACCCCTCCACACCCCAAAAGGGCCTTTTAAATAGTGAAAAACCCCCTCCCAGCCCAAAGGCCATTAAATGGGGGAGAAACCCCCCCCATAGGGGAAAGGCCATTAAATGGGGGAGAAACCCCCCTGGGGCCGAAAGGCCATTAGATAGGGAGGAACCCCAAACCCCAAAGGGCCCAATTAAATAGGGGGGAAAAACCCCCCACAGCCCAAAGGCCAAAAAATTTAGGGAGGAACCCTCCACCCCCAAAGGGGCCTTTAAATAGGGAAAAAACCCTCCACAGCCCAAAGGCCTTTAAAAGGGGGGAAATTCCCCCCAAAACCCAAAAGGGCCTTTAAAAAAGGGGAGAAATCCCCCACACCCCCAAAGGGCCTTTAAAATAGGGAGAAATCCTCCATACCCCCAAGGGCCCTTTAAATTTAGGGAGGAACCCCCCATACCCAAAAAAGGCCAAATTAAATGGGGAGAAATTTTTCCACAGGGGAAAAGGGCCTTTTAATTTAGGGAAAAACCCTTTCCCATAGCCAAAAGCCATTAAATAGGGGGGAAACCCCCTCCAAAGCCCAAAGGCCATTAAATTTGGGGGGAAAACCCTCCACAGAAAAAAGGGGCCATTAAATAGGGGAAAACCCTCCACGCCAAAAGGCCAAAAATTTGGGGGAGGAACCCCCCAAAAAAGCCCAAAAGGGCCAAAAAAAAATAGGGAGAAACCCCCCAAAGCCAAAAGGGTTTTTAAATTGGGGAAAGGAACCCCCCCACACCCCAAAGGCCTTAAATGGGAAAACCCTCCATAACCAAAAAGGCCTTTAAAAATTAGGGAAAACCCTCCACACCCCCAAAGGTTTTTAAATAGGGAGAAACCCCCCCATACCCCAAAGGGGCCTTTAAAATAGGTAGAAACCCTCCATAGCAAAGGCCAAAAAATTAGGGAGGAACCCCTTTCCACACCCCAAAAGGGCCTTTAAATTTGGGAAGGGGGGGGGGAACCCCCCAAAGGGCCCAAAAGGGGGCCATTAAATAGGGAGGAACCCTCCACACCCCAAAAGGGCCATTTTTTGGGGGAAAAATCCTCCAACCCCAAAGGCCATTAAAGGGGGGAAAATCCTCCATACCCAAAGGCCTTTAAAAATAGGGGGGAACCCTCCAAACCCCAAAGGGGTTTTTAAAATAGGGAGGAATCCCCACAGCCCGAAAGGGCCTTTTAAATAGGGGGAACCCCATATACCCAAAGGGCCTTTTAAATAGGGGGGAAACCCCTCCAATACCCCAAAAGGGCCCAAATTTAAATAGGGAGAAATCCTCCACAGCCAAAAGGGCCCAAATTACATAAGGGGGAAAACCCTCCATACCCCAAAAGGCCAAAAAATAGGGAGAAATCCTCCACACCCAAAAAGGCCCTTTTAAATAGGGAGAAATCCTACATACCCAAAAGGCCATTAAATGGGGAGGAACCTTCCATAGCCAAAAGGCCATTTAAATATTGGGAAACCCTCCAAAACCCAAAAGGCCCTTTTAAATAGGGAAAAACCCTCCACGCCGAAATCCCATTAAAAGGGAGAAACCCCCCACAGCCCAAAGGCCATTAAATAGGGAAAAAACCTCCACACCCCCAAAGGGCCCATTAAATAGGGAGAAACCCCCCACACCCCAAAAGGGCCTTTAAATTTGGGGAAGAAACCCCCCCACACCCAAAAGGGCCCTTAAATGGGAGGAACCCTCCACACCCCCAAAGGCGATTAAATGGGGGGGAAAATCTTCATACCCGGGAAAAGCCCCTTTTAAATAGTGGGGAACCCCCCTTAGCCGAAAGGCCTTTAAAATTTTGGGAAAAACCCCTTCCCCCGCCAAAGGCCCTTTTAAAATGGGGAGAAACCCTCCACACCCCAAAAGGGCCTTTTAAATAGGGAGAAACCCTCCATACCCAAAAAGGGCCATTAAATGGGGAGGAACCCTCCAAACCCGGGAAAGGGCCATTAAAAAGGGAAAACCCTCCACACCGGAAAGGCCATTAAATGGGGGAAAAAAACCCCCCCACACCCCAAAAGGGCCCATTAAATGGGGAAAAAAACCCTCCACACCCCCAAAGGGCCCCCATTAAATAGGAGGAACCCTCCTTTACCCCAAAAGGGCCCTTTAAATGGGGAAAGGAACCCCCACACCCCAAAAGGGCCCAATTAAATAGGGGGGAAACCCTCTCACCCCAAAAGGCCCCTTAAAAATTGGGAGAAACCCTCTACACCCGGGAAAGGGGCCTTTTAAAATGGGGAAGGAAAACCCTCCACACCCAAAGGGCCTTTAAATTTGGGAGGAACTCTCCAACCCAAAACCCAAAAAAAAATAGTGAGGAACCCTCCTTTGCCGAAAGTCCATTAAATAGGGGGGAAAAACCCTCCATAGCCAAAAGGGCCATTAAATAGGGAAAAATCCCCAAGCCAAAAGGGCCATTAAATAGGGAAAAACCCTCCACCCCAAAAGGCCCTTAATTTGGGAGGAACCCCCCCCAAACCCCAAAAGGGGCCTTTTAAATAGGGAAAAACCCCCAAAAGGGCCAAAAGGCCCCTTTAATTTGGGAGGAACCTTTCCCACCCCAAAGGGCCCTTAAAAAAGGGGAAAAAAACCCTCCAAAAACCGAAAGGGGCCTTTAAAAATTAGGGAGAAACCCTCCACAGCCCAAAGGGGCCAAAAAAATAGGTAAAAAAACCCTCCATACCCCAAAAAGGCCCCTTTAAATTTTTGGGAAAAACCCTCCATAAGCCAAAAAGGCATTAAATAGGGGGGGAACCCTCCCCCCCAAAGGGCCCAATTAAAAGGGGGGAAACCCCTCCACACCCCAAAAGGGCCATTAAATGGGGAGGAAACCCCCCACACCCCAAAGGCCTTTATTTGGGGAAAATGAAATCCTCCCACCCCAAAAGGGCCCAAATTAAAAGGGAAAAAATCCTCCATAGCCCAAAGGCCATTAAATGGGGGGGAACCCCCCATACCCCCAAAAGGCCTTTAAAAATAGGGGGAATCCTCCACACCCAAAAAGGCCATTAAAAAAGGGGGGAAAAACCCTTTCCTTAGCCAAAAGGCCATTAAATGGGAAAGGAAACCCTCCATACCCAAAGGCTTTAAAAAAAGGGGAGAAATCCTCCAAAACCCAAAAAAGGCCTTAATTAGGGAAAAAACCTACATAGCCGAAAACCTTTAAAATTTGGGGGAAACCCATCATACCCCCAAAAGGCCATTAAATGAAAAACCCTCCATACCAAAAGGCCATTAAATTTGGGGAGGAACCCCCCCATAGCCGAAAGGCCTTTAAAATTGGGAAAAAACCCTCCACAGCCAAAATTCCTTTAAAATAGGGAGAAACCCCCCACCCCAAAGGCCTTAAATAGGGGGGCCCCCCTCCAAAACCCAAAAAGGCCCAAATTAAATGGGGGAGAAAACCCTCCACACCCCAAAAGGGCCTTTTAAAATAGGGAGAAAACCCTCCACAGCCCAAAGGCCTTTAAAATTTGGGAGGAACCCTCCCCCACCCCAAAAGGGGCCATTAAAGGGGGAGGAATTTTTTTCCCAACCCAAAAAGCCATTAAATAGTGGGGAAAACCCCCCATAGCCGAAAGGCCATTAAAGGGAAAAAAAACCCCCACAGCCGAAAGGACATTAAATAGGGGAAAAACCCCTCCACAGCCCAAGGCCTTTAAATAGGGAAAAAACCCCTCCATACCCGGAAAAGGGCCTTTAAAAATAGGGAGGAACCCCCATAGCCAAAAGGGGGCCATTAAATGGGGAGAAACCCTCCAAGCCAAAAGGCCATTAAATAGGGAGAAACCCTCCACACCCCAAAAGGGGGCCTTTAAATAGGGAGGGAAACCCCTCCAAAAAGGCCCAAAGGCCATTAAATAGGGGGGGAACCCTCCATACCCAAAAGGGCCAAATTTTTTTGGGGGGAACCCCCACACCCCAAAGGCCATTAAAGGGGGAAAAAAAACCCTCAACGCCAAAAAAGGCCCTTTAAAATTTGGGGAAAAAACCCCTCTACGGGCCAAAAGGGCCATTTAAATAGGGGGGAACCCCCCCAAACCCCAAAAGGCCCAAATTAAATGGGGAGGAACTCTCCTTAGCCAAAAGGGCCTTTAAATAGTGAGGAAACCCTCCATAGCCGAAAGCCCCTTTAAAATAGGGAAAAACCCCCTCCTACCCAAAAGGGCCCTTTAAATAGGGATTATCCTCCAAAACCCAAAAAGGCCCATTAATTTGGGAAAGGAACCCTCCACACCCCAAAGGCCAAAATGGGGAGAAACCCTCCACAGCCAAAAGGGCCTTTAAATTTTGGGAAAGGAACCCCCCCCAAACCCCAAAGGGGCCTTTTAAAATGGGGAAAACCCTCCAAAGGGGGGAAAGGGGGCCTTTTAATTTGGGGGGGAAACCCCCCACACCCCAAAGGCCATTAAATGGGGAGAAACCCTTTTAACCAAAAGGCCCCATTAAATAGGGAGAAACCCTCCCCCAGCCCAAAAGGGCCATTAAATAGGGAGAAACCCCCATACCCCAAAAAGGCCATTAAATAGGGAAAAACCCCTCCATGGGGCCAAAAGGGCCCTTTTTAAATAGGGGGGAAACCCTCCAAGAAAAAAGGGGCCATTAAATAGGGGGGAAAACCCTTTCCAGGGGCCCAAAAGGCCTTTAAATTTAGGGAGGAACCCTCCCACCCAAAAGGGCCTTTAAATTTGGGGGGAAAACCCCCACACCCCAAAAAGGCCCATTTTTTAGGGGGAAAACCCTCCACAGCCAAAGGAAAAAAAATTTAGGGAGAAATCCTCCATAGCCCAAAGGCCATTAAATGGGGGGGAAACCCTCCTACCCCAAAAGGCCATTAAATAGGGGGGAATCCTCCACGCCGAAAGGCCTTTTAAATAGGGAGGAACCCTCCTCACCCAAAAGGCCATTAAATAGGGGGGGAACCCTCCACAGCCCAAAGGCCTTTAAAAAAGGGGGGGGAACCCCCACAGCCCAAAAGGGGCCATTAAATGGGGGAAAAACCCCCCACAGCCCAAAGGCCATTAAATAGAGAGAAACCCAAACCATACCCCAAAGGGCCATTAAATGGGAGGAACCCCCCAAAAGGGCCCCAAAGGCCTTTTAAAAATAGGGAGGAATTTTCCCACACCCAAAAGGCCATTAAACGGGGAAAATCCTCCACACCCAAAAAGGCCTTTAAAATTGGGAGAACCCTCCCCCCCCAAAGGCCTTTAAAAATGGGGAAGGAACCCCCCGTACCCCAAAAAAGGCCTTTAAAATAGGGAAAAATCCTCCACACCCGAAAGGCCTTTAAAAATAGCTAAAAACCCTCCTTAGCCGAAAGGTTTTTAAAAATGGGGAGGAACCCCCATAGCCCAAAGGCCATTAAATAGGGAAAACCCCCCCCCCCCCCCCCCCCACCCGGGAAAGGCCATTAAATAGGGAGGAACCCCCATAGCCAAAAGGCCTTAAATGGGGAAAAACCCCTCCACACCGAGAGGCCATTTAATAGGGAGAAAACCCTCCACACCCCAAAAGGCATTAAATAGGGAAAAAAACCCTCCACAGCCCAAAGGCCTTAAATAGGGAAAACCCTCCACAGCCCAAAGGCCATTAAATGGGGAAAACCCCTCCACACCCCAAAAGGGCCCCATTAAAAAGGGAGGACCCACCACAGCCCAAAGGCCTTTAAATAGGGAAAAAACCCCCTTTAGCCGAAAGCCATTAAATATTTGGGAACCCTCCATAGCCAAAAGGGCCCAATTAAAAATAGGGAGAAAACCCTCCACAGCCGAAAGGGGCATTAAATAGGGGGGGAAACCCCCAACACCCAAAAGGGCCATTAAATAGGGAGAAACCCCCAAAACCAAAAGGCCATTAAAAAAGGGAGGAACCCTCCATCCCCAAAGTCCAAAAAAATAGGGAAAAACCCCCTCCACCCCCAAAAGGGGCCATTAAATGGGGAGAAACCCCCATTTTCTCAAAAGGCAATTAAATAGGGGGGAACCCTCCACACCCAAAAGGGCCATTAAAATAAGGGGGAAAACCCCCCCATAGCCCAAACCTTTTTAAATAGGGTTCCCCCCTTTTTAAAAAGGGCCCTTTAAATTGGACTAAAAAACCCCGAGGGTTCCTTGTGTGGAACGCGGGGCAAAACATTTTTGAAACACACGAAAAAACCCATCCCCAACTTTGGGGAGAGTTGGGCCCATTTTGGCCGTTGGTATGGATGAAAACTTTAACAAAAAAGCATCCCACCCTTGCGTGAGAAAGGGAAAAAGAATAAGGGAAAAGAAGGAAAATGAGGGGGATCGATATTGAACGGAAAATGACTGGATGTTTGGGGAAAACCGACTAAATAAAGCGCCAGCTGGCAGCTCTTCAGTGGGCACTACCCAGGAAAGGCAGCCCGTTGTGTAAACGAGTGTTGATTGTAAAGCGTTTAAAGAGCTTGGCCTCTCCCCCGGGGAATAGGCGCTATTTAATTTTTCATTATTTTAACCCTCCACACCCCAAAAGGGCCTTTTAATAGGGAAAACCCTCTAAAACCAAAAAGGCCAAAATAGGGGGGAAAAAACGCCCCAAACAGCGGGAAGGACATTAAATAGGAGGAACCCTCCAAGCTAAAGGGCCAAAAAAATTTAGGGGGGAAAATTCTCCATACCCGGAAACCCAATTTAAAATTAGTGGGGAAAAAACCCTCCATAGCCAAAAAGGCCATTAAATAGGGAAAAACCCTCCATACCCAAAAAGGGCCCTTAAAAAAGGGAAAGAAACCCTCCATACCGAAAGGCCTTAATTTGGGGGGAAACCCCCCAAAGCCCAAAGGCCTTTAAATAGGGAGCAAACCTCCCGGACCAAAAGGGGCCTTTTAATTTGGGGGGGGAAAACCCCCAAGCCCAAAGGCATTAAATAGGGAAAAACCCCTCCACAGCCGAAAGGCCAAAAAATTTTGGGGAAAGGAAACCCTCCAAGCCCAAAGGCCTTTAAATGGGGGAAAAACCCTCCATACCCGAAAGGCCTTTTAAATAGGGGGGGAACCCTCCATAGCCAAAAAGGCCATTAAATAGGGAAAAACCCCCTCCACAGCCAAAAGGCCTTTAAAATGGGGAAACCCTCCCCCACCCCAAAGGGCCATTAAATAGGGAGGAACCCCCAAACCCCAAAGCCATTAAATAGGGGGGGAAACCCTCCCCCAACCCAAAGGCCATTAAAAGGGGGGAAAACCCTCCAACCCAAAAAGGCCATTAAATAGGGAGGAACCCGGGCATACCCAAAAGGGCCATTAAAATAGGGGAGGAACCCTCCAAAGCCAAAAAGGGCCCTTTTAAAAATGGGGGAGAACCCCTCCACAGCCAAAAGGGCCCTTTAAAAAGGGGAAAGGGAACCCTCCAAAACCCCAAGGCCCAAATTAAATAGGAGGAACCCCCCTTTACCCCAAAAAAGGGAAATTAAAATTGGGAGGAATCCTCCATACCCCAAAGGGCCTTTAAATGGGGAGGAACCCTCCCAGCCCAAAGGCCATTAAATAGGGGGGAAACCCCCCAATAGCCGAAACCCCCAATTAAATAGGGGGGGAACCCCTCCAAAGTCCAAACCAAATTAAATAGGGGGGAAAATCCCCCTACCCCTTGACTTTTTTTAAAAAATCGTTTTTTTTCAGCGAGAAAAGGGACAAAACGTGGGGACAAATTCTGCCCTCATTCTTTTCATAAACCCCATTTCCTTCCCAAACCCAAATTTACTCGCCAACCCCGATGCAAACCCCCACTTTCATTTCGTTTTGGCTCACACGGCCCCAACTGACCAGTGTTTTTTGGGGGGAGTCATGTTGACATGGGGTAAGCAGATCAATTTTCCTTTGGGCTCGTGGGGGGGGGGGGTGGGGGGGGGGGTGGGGTTATTCTGGGGGGTTTGATAAAGGGGCCCAGAACTTCTTCCAAAACACCTGCCACCCACGCGGTTACACCCATCTTGCCCCTTTTTAACAAATTTCTGTAAATTTTCCCCCGGGGCCATCGGGACGAACCCTTCAGGGGGGACCCCTCCCCCCCCTCCCCCCCAAAATTTCTAACCCTGGGTAACTGGGGAAAAGGGAAATAAAAGCACGGGAAGAAAAACCCTGTGCGGGAAAATTTTTTGGTATAAAAAAAAAAAAAGCAGAAGAAGAAAAAACGAAAAAGGACGAAGGGAAGCTACTCTGGATAATTTGGTAAGAGAATGGAAACGAGCTGGAAAGAGAGCTGCCTGGGGTTATTTATGGCGGACGGTCAGAGTGCGCCCCCCTGCCTTCAGTCAGCGGTAGTTACTGTACTACGTGTCCTAGCTCAGCTCATCGTCAAAATCCAGTTCCGGGGCCAGTTTGGCAGCTCGTTCCGTAGGCATGAACCAGCCAGTGTTCCCTCTGTTCATGTCGTTTCTCAATGAAATCACCCAGTGCAGAGTTTCCCTCAGTTCGTGTCGTTTCTCAAATGAAATCATCGGGAAAAAAGGGATCAAAAAAGGAAGGAAGAAGGGAAAAGGGAAGGAAGGGAAATCAAAAAAAAAAAGGGGAAGGAAGGAAAAGAGGGGGGGGCGGGTATAAGCGAGCGTTTGTTCAAATAGAAGAAAACTTGAACAAGGAAGGAAGGTGCCGAGTGTGGTGGGGGGGACAAAAGTTTTCCGAGAAAGGAAGGGAGGAAGAAGAAAGGAAAGCGGGAAAGAAAAAGGGAAAGGGGAAGGAAGGGGGGAAAAAAAAAAAAAGGGAAAGAAGGAATTAAAAAAGGAAGGAAGGGAGCAAAGGAAAGGAGGGAAAAAGAAGGAAGGAAAGGGAAAGGGAAAGGGAAAGGGAAGGGAAAATTAAAAAAAGAAAGGGAATTAAAAAAGGAGGAAGGGGGTGAACAAAAGGGAATAAAAAAAGGGGAAGGAAGGAAAGAAGGAATCAAAAAAAGAAGGAGGAAGGAAAGTGGGGAGGACGGAGTTAAAAATGCAATAGAAGAAGCTTGTAACGGAAGGAAGGAGGATCAAAGGAGGTGGTGTGTTTTCGTGACAAAAAATTTTCTGAAAAAGGAAAGGGAAAGGGAAGGGGGGAAAGGGAAAGCCAAAAAAAGGGAAAAGGAAAGAAGAAAAAAAAAAAAAGGAAGGAAAAAAGAAAAGAAAAAAAAAAGGAAGAAGGGAAGGGATAAAGGAAAAAAAGGAAGGAAAGAAAAAAAAGAAAGAAGGGGGGGCAAAACAAAGCAAAAAGGGAAGAGGAAAGTGGGGGAAGGAAGGAAAAAGGAAAAAATGGGAAAGAAGGAAGGAAGTGTGGCTGCGTGCGGGCGTGGGGGCGGCGTGCGTGCGTGCGTGGTGGTGCGTGCGTGCGGAGTGCGTGCGTGCGTGCTGCGTGCGTGTGTGCTGCGTTGTTGTGTTTGGTGTGTGGGTGGGTGTGTGTGTGTGTGTGTGGTGGTTGTTGTTGTGGTGGGTGTGTGTGTGGGTGTGTGGTGCCCCGCGCGCGCTAATGAAGAAAAATTTTTTGGTTTTCCCCAAAGTTTCCTTTTTAAATCGGCACTCGGGAATTTTGATAGATTCGATAAGGAAAGGGAGGAAAAAAAAAGGGAAAAAACAAGGGAAACAGCAACAGGATAACTTCAATATCTGTCCGCATGAAAGACAAAACGACCATCTAAATTAAATAGACTGTGGGGGAAAACGCGGATTGGGAATGGAACAGACGACAGAAAAGAGAGAGAAGAGGAGAGAGAGAAGAAAAGAGACAGACAAAGACAACGACAGCAGACAGACAGACAGAAAAGGAAATAACATCGAGAGAGAAAAATTTTACAGACAAAAAAGGGGGGAGAGAAGAGAAAAGAGAGAGAAAGATTGATTTTGTTTGGATTGATTTTTTAAACCCCCAAGGGGAAAAAGATTTGGGCCCAAAGCCAGTCTTACAATTTGTCCTTGTCAGATACATTTTTTCAGCACATACATTCATACGACAATTAAAACATAGCAACTGAAAAATTTAATTCTAAAATTGAAAAGCAAACTACTCAAAAAGCACTAATGGATGGGGGGAAAAACAAAAGGAAAACTTACAAGCAAACAAAAAAAAAAACTACAGAGGAGAGAGTCAGGGGGGGGTGGGGAAGAGAGAATGGTAGGTGGGGGAGGAGAAAAGGGAGGGTAACAGGTGGAGGGGGATGAGCTTTTTTAACGGAGTGGTTTTAGTTTAACATTTTTTTCAAAGCATGGTTCACAGAAGATTATCGAGGGGGGACGCTAATCATTGAAGAGAAATTTTAAACTACTGGAAAAAAATGTTTATGCAAATGTTCTTAAAAAAATTTTTTTAAAGTATTCATTTATGTAGTTGGGTGAAGTGAGTTCCAGACATATGGTCCAGATTTTGCTGGGCTTTTTTGAAAAGATCAATGCGGGGGTGGGGAAGAAGGAATTCGCGAGCCAGAAAAGCGTTCGATCTTGTAAAAAGGGCTTTGATATAACATGGCATATACTGTAAAGTTGTAAACATAAATGAGCCTTTTGAATTCCAAATTGCCTATTCAGGGGAAGTATTTCAGCGCTTTTAGTTTTTCGTCGTTGTTAGAGTAAAGCGGGAGGAGTAGCTTTGGGGGCCGCTATGGAGAGAATTCAGCCGGGGGTGGACGTCAGACTCCCGCCCACACTGTTGGGGGGTAATTGATACGGACTTTAGGGGTGCTTTGGAAAAAAAAAGTTAACCCACAAAATTTGACAGCGTTTTAATTGAAACAGGAAAAGGGTTTGGACTACTTTGCATACGTTTTTTTAGAAGATTCCCTTTTTCAATTTTTTATCTATTGTTAACCCTAAAATCATGCCGCCACCTCTCGATAGAAGTGCCATTCAACGAAGTTTTAGGGAAAGAAGTCAACGGTTTTTTTTGGCGGTAGCTATAACATATTTTTGGTTTGGCTGGGTGTATCATTGAGTTTGAATGAACCAGTCAACGTTTTAGTTTTTCCCTGGAGAGAAGTTTCTATTGTCTGAACATTCCATTCTTTTGGGAGCGACGGGGCATCACAAACAAATCTTTTGGACCTTTTCATCTGATACGGACAAGGGTAAATCATTGATGAAGATGCAGAATATAGGGGGCCTAGAAAAGCCCTGGGGGATCCTGGACAAGTCTGAAGTGGGGTTTTTGCCATTAAGCGCCACACGGTCCTATCTTTTCAAGTATGACGGAATAATGAATTGTCGGGGTAGGGTTCAAGTAGAGAGTATTTTTCTTTAGAAAAAGGGGAATGATAAAACAAGATAAAGCCTTTTTGAAGTCAAAAAGAAAACCCCTGCATTTGTATTGGTTCATATTTGAAAGCCTGAGTCACACTTTCGTGAAAGCGTGTGGGCAGGATGATTAGATGGGAAACCAGTTTTGGGGGGGGTAAAATGTTTGTTTTTCTCCATAACTGGAACGTGTGGGTGATGTGTCTTTCAAGGGGGTAGAATCGAAGAAGGATATAGGTCGAAATTATTTGGATCCGACAAATCATTTGATTTTGGAAGGGGATTTTTTGGGCTTTTTTGAACCCTGGGGGAAACATTTTTTTCAATGGAAAATTTTAAATATGTTGTAAGAGATCAACAATGAAAGGTAGACGAGTTTGAGAAAAAAAGGGGGTATGTTATCGGGGAACCCAGGTTTTTTTATTTTTTAAAATTGCGCTATGTGCATCCTATTTTGACCAAGAAGGGGAATTTTAATTGAGTTACTGGATAAAAGTTTTTTTTGCAAAATGATTTAGGGAAGTCGGGCATGTATATTCATTTTTTGTCTTAACGTCTGTGAACTTGAGAAAAGGGTACGTAATGACAAAAAAGGGGTATTAAATTGTCCGGGGTGATTTTGGGTGCTTGAATTTTGTGAATTTGAAAACGCTTGTTGGTACAATGGGTTTTTATTGCCCTCCACAGGGGGGCGTGGTTTTGCTCCGTTTTCATTTGACTAAAAGTATCCGTTTGGCTTTTTCAATTTCGTTTGAAAAAAGTTTCTCTGCTTTTGTATTCGTCAAACAAATTTGCTCCCTTTGATTTGGTCACGTAGTACCATTTTTTGCGCAATTCTGGAGAAACCACGGGTTCATCTGCGGATCCCAAACCCTTTTTTTTTGATGTAACGGCGCGGTTTTTTATGATGGTGAGGAAATGTTTGGTACCAGAAGGCAGGCATCATCGACTCGGGTAATTTTTTAAAAGTGAAAGGGGGAAATGTTTAAGTCATAGAGGTATGCTGCTTATTAAACTTTTTGAAAGAGCGGTATTATGGCGTGTGACCTTTTTTGGGTGGGGGTTTTGGGGCCCGAAAGGACCACTGGAAGACGGGACAGTGATCCTAAACCAATTACCACTAAAACTAGTATGCGGGTTTGTTGTTGGTTTTAACTGACAAAAAAGGTCCAGTTGTTTTATTTATTCCTTTTTGGGGTTTTTGTACTACTATGGGTGCATGAAGTGTTTTGTGTACTTTCCAAGCGGTTTTTGGTTTTAAAACATATAATATTGAAGTCCCCAAACAGTAGTTTTTTTGAATGTTGTGACAAAATCCAACCACATTTAAAAAGTTTCATATTTTTTCCCGTAGTGAAGAGGGTGTCTATAAAATGTCCGATTAGTAATGGCGGTGATTGGAGTTTTTTTTTTAAATCCGATACATTCGACAGTATCATTTCAAGATCTTCTGGTCGGGTAATTTGGAAATTTTGATTGAGAATTATACGGAAAAGGCCAGATGCGGGGGGTTGATCACTGTCGCGTCTTTTCTTCTGTATTCAGGAATGAAAAGGTTACTGTTATGCGAGAGAACCTTGTTTCACTTTGCCAAATACTTGTACTGGTGGGGGCTTTTTTAAGAAGATGGTTTTCGGGGACCTTTTTTAAAAAAATGATAGACATTGAGATGCCCCAACTTAAAAGTCCGGGGACAGTGGGATTTTGGAAGGGCAGGGTAGTAAAGGAACAAGCAAATCACGGGGAAGACAGTTTTCACAAAAAGACACAGAAAATTTAAAAGGTTTAAAAAACAAAACAACAACAACAAAAACAACAACAAAAACAACAACAGAATACAGGTGAAAAAGGGGCGGTTGTGTAACCCCCAATAATGACAAGGCCCAAAGAATTTAAAGGTAATATTATGCCTAAACAGTAACGAATTATTTTTAGAAAATTCAGTCGTCAGTAAAACAACAACCAACAAAAAGGCAATGGTTAAGCACGATGCAACAATGAAAAAAAGAAACAAAGTATAAAGCTTAAAGCAATAAATGACGAAAGGGACACACACACTAAAACAACAACAACAACACAAAAACCCAAAAAATTTTACGCGGGGCAAAAAAAAGAGGAGCGATGAGTGTTTGGAGCACAATCCCTTAGAGCGTTTTAAAGGGTAGTGAAGAAAAAGGCAAACAAAGCACACAAAAAAACAAAAACAAAAACAAACATTAAACAAGCAAACAACAAAACCAAAAAGAAAAGAAAAAAAAAAAGAAAAAAAAAAAAAAAAATTTTTTTTTTTTATCTAGATCCCGACAGTTTTTGGGGGGGAAAAAAAGGAGCCGGCCCATGGGGGGGAGGCTGGCCCTAATTTTTCTTCCAGTCCAAAAAGCGGAAAGCACCTGCACGAGCCGCCTACCTCCTTCAAAGTTTTAATGCAGCCTAAAATGAAAATCTTTTCACAACTGGTAATCGAAGTGTACACAATAAAAAATCCGAGTTCGAGCACAAACAAAAGCAGAAATAAGGGGTTTCCCCAAACATCCTTAGGCCCATGAGAGACCATATAAATCGTTCGGAAAAAAAAAAAAAAAAAAAAAAAAAAAAAAAAAAAAACAAACAAAAACCAATAAAAGGGGAAGGTGAAGGATGGGGGGGGGGGGGGGGGGGGGGGTGGTGGTGTTGGATGGGAGGGTTGGGTTTTAAAACTTGTAAAACTTGTTTTACATGGTGGGCTTCCATATAAATTTGCGCCTCACGAATCGCGTACGCGCGCTTTTTATTTCCCCGCGCGCGCCACCACACACACAAATCGCAACACACACACCTTTTAAAACACGCCCACACCTCACAAAACACACACACACACACACACCCACACACACCACACACACACACACACCCCCGCCCACCCGCACACGCAGCCGCATTCACACACACACACAACCACACAACACGCAGCCGCACGCCCCGCTTTACACACACACACAAAACACACACACACCACACACCCACACACACACACAAACACACCGCCGCACGGGGCGCACGCACGCCAACACGCGCCACACCACACACCACACACACACACGCGCGCGCGCGCATGCGCGACACGACACACACCACCCCACACCCCCCACACACACACACTGTGGGTATGTCCACACTTGAGTCTCGAGAACCACACATTGTAGGGCGGAGGCAGAATATGGGAAGTTGAAAATCTGGTCGCCGAGGGGAAAATAAGGGGATGTCGGGGTCGCCTGAGATAGGGTGGGACTGCACGCCGGGTTGTCAAGGATGGAAGGGGTAGGGGGATGTCGGTTCGCCAGGGGGGGGGATGGGAACAGACCCCCCTGTTGATCCAGGGATTAAGGTGGCTGCAAACCCCGGGGAGGGTGGCGGTCTGAGGGGTGCGTGGGATGAAAACCCAAATGAGACCAGCTCTTTGTGTTCTACGTACGGGAGGCCGGGGGTGCGAGGACTGCTCCCCTTCGCCACTGGGCTTCTAAAGGGCGTCCTCAGCAGGGGGTTTTCTGCAGTATTTGGGGGCGGCGTATTTTAGGGTTACGCCAACCTGTCTGTGCCTTTGGGGGTGGGTGGAGGGGAGGGTACAGTCCTTTTCGTGGAGCCCCGCTTTTTTTGATGAAAAGGGGTGGTCGGCTAGACATGTTTTTTCTGGGACACACTGTTGGGGTCAAGTTGGAGAGGGGCGGCTTTTGAGAGGGTGCTGCCCAGGGGGGATGATGGGGGAACCAATAGCTAGCCTGGGGAAAAAAATGTTTTTTGTTTTTGATCACTGTGCCCATGTGTTTTCCGTGATTTAGTACGTTTTCACGTGTTATTCCAATGGTATAGATTTGCTGTGTGGTGTTGTTTCGTGGGGGGTGGTTTTTAAACCAATGAATAAGATCATCGACAGTGAGACCTGGACATGATGATTTGGCTCTTACCTTTGTAAAATAGGAGCTTTGGGGAAGTTACGTAGGGGTGATCTCCTAAAAAAACATTTTGGGTATCAGGCAACCCTATTGGCAAAAGGACGAGGGATAATGTGTTGTTGCTCTAGTCGACCCGACTGTTTTTTGGGTTTCATCATTAACCCCGTCTTTGAGGGGTTTTTTGTTTTTCCTGTGGTGGCGGTTCTGTTGTGGACTGTTTTCCAGCCCGATGGTAGGGGGCTAGCATAGTGTCTTACTAAGATTTTTTCTGGGTTTTTTTTGGGGGGCTGTGGGGGGCATTTGAAGGGTAACTGTGTCTGCACTGTGGCTTACAAGTGGTTTTTTGGGTTTCTGATCGTTTTGAAAACTCTCCCCCATTTTCATTTAAAGTGGGCAGCAGGAGAACTTGTTGGGGGGGGAAAGGGGGCAGAGCAGAATCAGTACGGCTCCAGATGGTGTGGGGTTGGGGGTTTGGGTTGGGTGGGTAAAACGGGGTTTTTTTTGAGGTGTTTTGACAGTTTCAGGATTTTTTCTGCTTCTAATCGGGGAATATTGTGGTTTAGAGTGCAAAAAGTTTTGAACCCTTTTACAAAAGTTTTGACCAGAGTGTTGCCTTTTTTTTGGGTTTTGTACCGGGGTTTCATTGTAGGCGTAGGAATGGCGTGGGGTTTCTTGATTTTTTGAGGACGCAAGCTGCGTGCCGCTTTTTTTTGCTTTTTGAGGGGTGGGGGGGGGGGGTGTTTTCACATCGGAGTGGGCGGTGGTTGGTTTTTTTTTCGTTTGGGGGGTTTTTTAGCTCATGTTTTGATGGAAGAGTTTTGTTTCTGCTTTGTTTAAAAATGTGGGGATTTTTGGTGAGTGGGGTGAAAATTGTGTGCATTTTTCCCTCGGGCGACGGGGGCCGAGGGCAGGGTTTTGGGGGGATGTGGTTGGGGGCGGAGTGGTTTCAGGCTGGCTGGAGGGGTGGGGGTTTGGGTGGTCAGCAAAAAGCAATCTGGGGAGATGAGGGGGTCCTGGGGGGGCGGGATGTCTGGCAGAAGGGCACCAGAAGGGGGCGTCTTCAGGAGGGGAAGGGGAAAGGGCAGACAGGTTGTCGCATACAGCCTTTTTGAGGTTGGGTGGGAATCTTTGGGGGGTTAATAGAAATTGTTCGAAAAACCGGTTTTGTGATTTTAAAATCATACCGAGCAATTTCTTGCACAGGTTTCCCCGTACAAGAACAGTACCTGTCGTGTAAAAGACAGGGGGTGGGAGTTTTTTGGGTGGTACAGTTGACTTGCACCTTGGGCCGGTACAAGTATCACTGGGGGGCGGGGGGATAAGGAAAAACGGCATTGCGCCGAGGACAAGAGGGGGGTTAGGTTTGGCGTAGCGCCCATTTTACCTGAACTTGGTCTGT
>JAFLJL010017990.1:175189-186402 GCA_018398815.1 Conus ventricosus
CCATTCAGTGTGACAACTACATTCAGTGTGACAACTAATGCCATTCAGTGTGACAACTACATTCAGTGTGACATCTAATACCATTCAGTGTGACAACTAATACCATTCAATTTGACAACTACATTCAGTGTGACAACTGCATTCAAAGTGACAACTAATGCCATTCAGTGTGACAACTAATACCATTCAGTGTGACAACTACATTCGGTGTGACAACTAATACCATTCAGTGTGACAACTAATACCATTCAGTGTGACAACTACATTCAGTGTGACAACTACATTAAGTGTGACAACTACATTCAGTGTGACAACTAACACCATTCAGTGTGACAACTACATTCAGTGTGACAACTAATACCATTCAGTGTGACAACTAACACCATTCAGTGTGACAACTACATTCAGTGTGACAACTACATTCAGTGTGACAACTACATTCAGTCTGACAACTAATACCATTCAGTGTGACAACTAATACCATTCAGTGTGACAACTACATTCAGTGTGACAACTACATTCAGTGTGACAACTCATACCATTCAGTGTGACAACTACATTCAGTGTGACAAACTACATTCAGTCTGACAACTAATACCATTCAGTGTGACAACTAATACCATTCAGTGTGACAACTACATTCAGTGTGACAACTAATACCATTCAGTGTGACAACTAATACCATTCAGTGTGACAACTAATACCATTCAGTGTGACAACTACATTCAGTGTGACAACTACATTCAGTGTGACAACTACATTCAGTGTGACAACTCATACCATTCAGTGTGACAACTAATACCATTCAGTGTGACAACTACATTCAGTGTGACAACTACATTCAGTCTGACAACTAATACCATTCAGTGTGACAACTAACACCATTCAGTGTGACAACTACATTCAGTGTGACAACTAACACCATTCTGTGTGACAACTACATTCAGTGTGACAACTAATACCATTCAGTGTGACAACTAATACCATTCAGTGTGACAACTGATACCATTCAGTGTGACAACTCATACCATTCAGTGTGATAACTACATTCAGTGTGACAACTAATACCATTCAGTGTGACAACTAATACCATTCAGTGTGACAACTACATTCAGTGTGACAACTAATACCATATTACCATTCAGTGTGACAACTAATACCATTCAGTGTGACAACTAATACCATTCAGTGTGACAACTAATACCATTCAGTGTGACAACTACATTCAGTGTGACAACTACATTCAGTGTGACAACTACATTCAGTGTGACAACTAATACCATTCAGTGTGACAACTAACACCATTCAGTGTGACAACTACATTCAGTGTGACAACTACATTCAGTGTGACAACTACATTCAGTGTGACAACTAACACCATTCAGTGTGACAACTACATTCAGTGTGACAACTACATTCAGTGTGACAACTAACACCATTCAGTGTGACAACTACATTCAGTGTGACAACTAACACCATTCAGTGTGACAACTACATTCAGTGTGACAACTACATTCAGTGTGACAACTAACACCATTCAGTGTGACAACTAACACCATACAGTGTGACAACTACATTCAGTGTGACAACTACATTCAGTGTGACAACTAACACCATTCAGTGTGACAACTACATTTAGTGTGACCACTAATGCCATTCAGTGTGACAACTAATACCATTCAGTGTGACAACTAATACCATTCAGTGTGACAACTACGTTCAGTGTGACAACTAATACCATTCAGTGTGACAACTACATTCAGTGTGACAACTACATTCAGTGTGACAACTAATACCATTCAGTGTGACAACTAATATCATTCAGTGTGACAACTACATTCAGTGTGACAACTAATACCATTCAGTGTGACAACTACATTCAGTGTGACAACTAATACCATTCAGTGTGACAACTAATACCATTCAGTGTGACAACTAATACCATTCAGTGTGACAACTAATACCATTCAGTGTGACAACTAATGCCATTCAGTGTGACAACTACATTCAGTGTGACAACTAATGCCATTCAGTGTGACAACTCATACCATTCAGTGTGACAACTCATACCATTCAGTGTGACAACTACATTCAGTGTGACAACTAATACCATTCAGTGTGAGAACTAATACCATTCAGTGTGACAACTACATTCAGTGTGACAACTACATTCAGTGTGACAACTACATTCAGTGTGACAACTAATACTATTCAGTGTGACAACTGATACCATTCAGTGAGACAACTACATTCAGTGTGACAACTACATTCAGTGTGACAACTACATTCAGTGTGACAACTACATTCAGTGTGACCACTAATGCCATTCACCTGTGAGCAAGGCCGACCTGATGAATGGGTCATGGAGTTATTTGGCTGTTCTTTGATTGGCTAGACAATAAGCAGCAGATTTAATCGGGTAGAAAGACAGTTAATCAGTTCAGGATATGACATTAGCGGCAGTGGTAGAGAGATAGTTAATTAGTTCAGGATATGACAGTAGCGGCAGTGGTAGAGAGATAGTTAATTAGTTCAGGATATGACAGTAGCGGCAGTGGTAGAGAGATAGTTAATCAGTTCAGGATATGACATTAGCGGCAGTGGTAGAGAGATAGTTAATTAGTTCAGGATATGACAGTAGTGGCAGTGGTAGAGAGATAGTTAATTAGTTCAGGATATGACATTAGCGGCAGCGGTTAGAGAGATAGTTAATTAGTTCAGGATATGACATTAGCGGCAGTGGTAGAAAGATAGTTAATCAGTTCAGGATATGACATTAGCGGCAGTGGTAGAGAGATAGTTAATTAGTTCAGGATATGACATTAGCGGCAGTGGTAGAGAGATAGTTAATCAGTTCAGGATATGACATTAGCGGCAGTGGTAGAGAGATAGTTAATCAGTTCAGGATATGACAGTAGTGGCGGCAGTGGTAGAGAGATAGTTAATCAGTTCAGGATATGACAGTAGTGGCGGCAGTGGTATACAGATGGTTAATTAGTTCTGAATATGACAGTAGTGGCGGCAGTGGTAGAGAGATAGTTAATCAGTTCAGGATATGACAGTAGTGGCGGCAGTTGTAGAGAGATAGTTAATCAGTTCAGGATATGACAGTAGTGGCAGTGGTAGAGAGATAGTTAATCAGTTCAGGATATGAAGTAGCGGCAGTGGTAGAGAGATAGTTAATTAGTTCAGGATATGACAGTAGTGGCAGTGGTAGAGAGATAGTTAATTAGTTCAGGATATGACAGTAGTGGCAGTGGTAGAGAGATAGGTAATTAGTTCAGGAGATGACAGTAGTGCAGTGGTATAGAGATAGTTAATTAGTTCAGGATATGACAGTAGTGGCAGTGGTAGAGAGATAGTTAATTAGTTCAGGATATGACAGTAGTGGCGGCAGTGGTATAGAGATAGTTAATTAGTTCAGGATATGACAGTAGTGGCGGCAGTGGTATAGAGATAGTTAATTAGTTCAGGATATGACAGTAGTGGCGGCAGTGGTAGAGAGATAGTTAATTAGTTCAGGATATGACAGTAGTGGCAGTGGTAGAGAGACAGTTAATTAGTTCAGGATATGACAGTAGTGGCGGCAGTGGTATAGAGATAGTTAATTAGTTCAGGATATGACAGTAGTGGCGGCAGTGGTATAGAGATAGTTAATTAGTTCAGGATATGACAGTAGTGGCGGCACTGGTATAGAGATATTTAATTAGTTCAGGATATGACAGTAGTGGCGGAAGTGGTAGAGAGATAGTTAATTAGTTCAGGATATCACAGTAGTGGCAGTGGTAGATTGATAGTTAATTAGTTCAGGAGACGACAGTAGTGCAGTGGTATAGAGATAGTTAATTAGTTCAGGATATGACAGTAGTGGCGGTGGTATAGAGATAGTTAATTAGTTCAGGATATCACAGTAGTGGCAGTAGTATAGAGATAGTTAATTTGTTATGGATATGACAGTGGTGGCAGTGGTATATAGTTAATTAGTTCTGGATATCACAGTAGTGGCAGCAGTAGAGAGATAGTTAATTATTTCTGGAGATGATAGTAGTGGCAGTGGTATAGAGATAGTTAATTAGTTCTGGATATCACAGTAGTGGCAGTAGTAGAGAGATAGTTAATTATTTCTGGAGATGACAGTAGCAGTGGTAAAGATAGTTAATTAGTTCTGGAGATGAATGTGGCAGTGGCAGAGAGATAGTTGCTTACATTTTGGAGATGAAAGAGGCAGTGATTGCCAAATTGTTGCTCTGAAAAGGAAGACGAGTGACAGATTTTGCAGGTATAAACTCCCAAAAAACTGTTCCGATAGAATCGATGTGGAGAATGAACTAGAATTTGCTCTTGAACACCAGCCCCCCCCCCCCCCTCCCTGGACGTTTTCCTCACACATTTAGAAGAGAAATTATAATCATTCCACCGGACAAAAGTGACAACCACATCACAAGACAAAACTCAAACTGGAAGCGACAGTGGCAAATCGACAGATGATGTAAAACGCTGGTAGTGTCGTATTACGTAAAACCTCTTCGTAGTCATTCAGGTTTACATAACCGTTGTTTACGTTCAATATACATATCTGCGTCTGGACTAATTGAGACTGGGTAATAGTTGTACTTGTGAGTCCTAGTCATCTTAAGGCATATATTGTTTTTCAATTACAAAAATTATTTTTGTAACAAATCTGTCTGACAGCCTGAAAGCGAGCAATGTTCAACACTGGAGAGAAGAGAGCGTAGTACGAGACTATTTTCCTGACATGAAACAAAAACAACTGTCTGAGAGAAGTACATAAAGCAGATACTGTGGCCGGAACGTACTTAGCGGATGTGGTGTAACGTATATGGACTGGTCCGCACGCAGTGACGCCTCCTTGATGAAACTGAAACTGAAACATTGACTTTCCTGTTCGTAGTCATAGACTTCGAACTGCATTAGCATAGAAAACAAACGAAAAAACAAACAAACAAACAAAGACAAAAGCAAACAGACAACCCTCCCCCCAAAAAACACACACACACACAAAACCCCCAAAAACCCAACCAACAAACAAACAAACATTGCGATTAAAGACAGGAGTTTGCGCAGACTGTAACATGAACATCATAGGGGAATTTCATTTTATCATGGAATGGCCAACAAAGGATTCGTTGCGACAAACACTTCTACGTTTTTTGTACTCCGGTTCTTATAGAACAGGGAGTACTTTACAATGGGAACGAAGAAATGCTGTGTGTGTGTGTGTGTGTGTGTGTGTGTGTGTGTGTGTGTATGTGTGTGTGTGTGTGTGTGTGTGTGTGTGTGTCTGTCTGTCTGTCTGTCTGTCTGTCTGTCTGTCTGTCTGTTCGTGGTCAAAATGTGTTCCACTCGTTCCGGACAAAACTACTGGGCCGATCTTTCTGAAAAGTTGTAGGCATGTTCATTATGTTCATATTATTACTACCGGCTATAACGGCCCAAAACGGTTTTGCTCTTTATGGAATATCTCACGCGTATTCAAGATAAACTGGGAGTATACTTATATGCTTTGCTTTTTTTTTTAAATTTTTTTTGTCAATGGGAAACCGTACCTTTCTTCCTTATTTCTGTCATATTTTATTAGTCTAAAAAAAGTTCAGTGGACTCAGAGCTGCTGAAGTTAAGTAGCACCTAACGTTGGCCTAGATCATAACAGAAGATTTCAATGATTTGATTTGTGTACAATTTGTATTGGAGTAATTACAGGGCAATAATATCATTCACGCGTTAACCAGATCGGCGAGGGGGAACTGATCTGGAATCTGCAATTCTGATGTCATTAGTCCCAGCTGTCTAGCAAGCTCTGCTGAGCGGATGATTGTCTGTGGTTAAACATATAGGTGTTAGTGATGTTTTGTATCATTAGGTGGTTAATGACCCGTCCTTGAAAGAGACGTGCTGATAAAGAGAAATATCAGACAATTGTGAAGCTGTGTAAGGGTTTATGTGAATTCACAAATACTAGACAATTGTAAAGCTATGTAAAGGTTTATGAATCTTGACAAATACCGGACAATTGTAAAGCCGAGGGAAGGCTTATGTACCTTGACAAATACCAGACAATTGTAACGTTGTGTAAAGGCTTATGTACCTTGACAAATACCAGACAATTGTAAAGCTGTGTAAAGGTTTATGCACCCTGACAAGTACCTGACAATTGTAAAGCTGTGTAAAGGTGTATGTACCTTGACAAAAACAGACAATTGTAAAGCTGTGTAAAGGTTTTTGTAACTTGACAAATACCAGACAAATGTAAAGCTGTGTAAAGTTTTCTGTACCTTGACAAATACAGGACAATTGTAAAGCTGCATAAACGTTCATGTACTTGACAAATATCAGACAGTTGTAAAGCTTTGTAAAGGTTTATATACCTTGACAAATAGCAGACAATTGTAAAGCTGTGTAACGGTTTATGTATCTTGACATATACCAGACAATTGTAAAGCTGCATAAACGTTCATGTACTTGACAAATATCAGACAGTTGTAAAGCTGTGTAAAGGTTTATATACCTTGACAAATACCAGACAATTGTAAAGCTGTGTAAAGGTTTATATACCTTGACAAATAACAGACAATTGCAAAGCTGCATAAAGGTCTCTGTACCTTGACAAATACTAGAAAAGTGTAAAGAGCCGTGAAGGTCTATGTACCTTGACAGATACCAGACAATTGTAAAGAGGCGTAAAGGTCTACGTACCTTGACAAATACCAGGCAATTGTTAAGCTTCGTGCAGGTCTATGTACCTTGACAAAATCTTGTTAGGAGATTCTGAGACAACGTTACAAAGCGGTGTGTGTGTGTGTGTGTGTGTGTGTGTGTGTGTGTGTGTGTGTGTGTGTGTGTGTGTGTGTGTGTGTGTGTGTGGGTGGGTGCGTGCGTGCGTGCGTGCGTGTGTGTGTGCGTGCGTGCGTGCGTGCGTGTGTGTGTGTGTGTATCTCTGTGTGTGTGTGTGTGTGTGTGTGTGTGTGTGTGTGTGTGTGTGTGTGTGTGTGTGTGTGTGTGTGTGTGTGTGTGTGTGATTTAGGAAGTGGACAGATTGTTCGTTAAACAGTGGTCACAGCTCGGGTTTACCTCCACCGTTGGTTCCACATAGATCAAAATGTTTGCCAGTGAAAATGAGAACAAGCAGGATGTGACGTCACCTGATTGGTGAGTTATCTCCACCTCGTCTCTGTCTCTCTCTCGCTGTCTGCCTGTTTGTCAGTCCGTTCGTCTGTCTGTCTGTCTGTCAGTCTGTTTGTCTCTCGGTCTACCGGTCTACATACGCGCGCGCGCGTCTGTGTGTGTGTGTGTGTGTGTGTGTGTGTGTGTGTGTGTGTGTGTGTGTGTGTGTGTGTGCGTGCGCGCACTCTCTCTCTCTCTCTCTGTCTCTCTCTCTGTCTGTCTCTGTCTCTCTCTCGTGCTCAAATCTCACCATTTCATCTGTATTTCTATGTATTTGTCTCTGTCTCTGTCTCTCTCTCTAGTGCTCATTTCTCATCACCATTTCATCTATATCTCTATGTAGTTATGTTGGAATGTTTGTACTTACTCTCTCTCTCTCTCTCTCTCTCTCTCTCTCTCTCTCTCTCTCTCTCTCTCTCTCTCTCTCTCTATTGTAGAATAGCAAGGACAGATTGGAAGAATAGGCACTGCCTAAAATCTCTATCCTTGAGTAATAAAGTTTTTGAGTCTTGAGTCTTGAGTCTCTCCTGTTTATAATTCTCAGAATGTGCCTTTTCCTCTGTGTGTCTATCAACCTCCCTGTCTACCTGTCTTCCTTTGGTCTGTCTGTCTGTTCCTCCCTTGGTCTATTGATCTGTCTATCTGTCTGTTTCTCCCTCTGTCTATTAATCTGTTTATCTGTCCATGCATCGCTCTGTTCACTCTCCGTGTCTGTCTGTTCCTCCTTGGTCTATAGATCTGTCTATCTGTCTGTTTCTCCCTCTGTCTATTAATCTGTTTATCTGTCCATGCATCGCTCTGTTCACTCTCCGTGTCTGTCTGTCTGTCCGTCTGTTCCTCACTCTGTCTATCGAGCTGTTTGTCTGTCTGTTCCTCCCTCTGTGCATCGATCTGTTTGTCTATCCATACATCGCTGGGCTCGCTCACCGTGTCTGTCTGTTCCTCCCTCTGTGCATCGATCTGTTTGTCTATCTGTCTGTTCCTCCCTCTGTGCATCGATCTGTTTGTCTATCCATACATCGCTGGGCTCGCTCACCGTGTCTGTCTGTTCCTCCCTCTGTGCATCGATCTGTTTGTCTATCTGTCTGTTCCTCCCTCTGTGCATCGATCTGTTTGTCTATCTGTCTGTTCCTCCCTCTGTGCATCGATCTGTTTGTCTATCTGTCTGTTCCTCCCTCTGTGCATCGATCTGTTTGTCTATCTGTCTGTTCCTCCCTCTGTGCATCGATCTGTTTGTCTATCTGTCTGTTCCTCCCTCTGTGCATCGATCTGTTTGTCTATCTGTCTGTTCCTCCCTCTGTGCATCGATCTGTTTGTCTATCAATACATCGCTGGGATCACTCAGCGTGATCCTGATGGAGGCGTAGTGACGGTGGCTGTGTCCATGGTTTGTTTGTTGACGTCAGGTGGTATGAGGGCAGTGACGTCAGGTGGTATGAGGGCAGTGACGTCAGGTGGTATGAGGGCAGTGACGTCAGGTGACATGAGGGCAGTGACGTCAGGTGGTATGAGGGCAGTGATAGTGGTGTCTGTGACGAGAATAATGAGGATGTTTGTTGACGTCAGGCGGTATGAGGGCCGTGACGTCACATGGTATGAGGGCAGTGACGTCAGGCGGTATGAGGGCAGTGACGTCAGGTGGTATGAGGGCAGTGAGAGTGGTGTCTGTGACGGGGATAATGAGGATGTTTGTTGACGTCAGGTGGTATGAGGGCAGTGACGTCAGGTGGTATGAGGGCAGTGACGTCAGGTGGTATGAGGGCAGTGACGTCAGGTGGCATGAGGGCAGTGACGTCAGGTGGTATGAGGGCAGTGAGAGTGGTGTCTATGATGTGGATAATAAGGTCGCTTGTTTGTTGACGTCAGGTGGTATGAGGACAGTGACGTCAGGTGGTATGAGGGCAGTGACGTACGGCGGTGGTATGAGGGCAGTGAGAGTGGTGTCTGTGATGGAGATAATGTGTTTGTTTGTTTGTTGACGTCAGGTGGTATGAGGACAGTGACGTCAGGTGGTATGAGGACAGTGACGTACGGTGGTATGAGGGCAGTGAGAGTGGTGTCTGTGATGGAGATAATGTGTTTGTTTGTTTGTTGACGTCAGGTGGTATGAGGACAGTGACGTCCGGTGGTATGAGGGCAGTGAGAGAGGTGTCTGTGATGGAGATAATGTGTTTGTGTTTGTTGACGTCAGGTGGTATGAGGGCAGTGAGAGAGGTGTCTGTGATGGAGATAATGTGTTTGTTTGTGCTTGTTGACGTCAGGTGGTATGAGGGCAGTGAGAGAGGTGTCTGTGATGGAGATAATGAGTCTGTTGACGTCGGGTGGTATGATGACAGTGACGTCAGGTGGTATGATGACCGTGACGTCCGGTGGTATGAGGGCAGTGAGAGAGGTGTCTGTGATGGGGATAATGAGTCTGTTGACGTCAGGTGGTATGAGGACAGTGACGTCAGGTGGTATGATGACCGTGACGTCCGGTGGTATGAGGGCAGTGAGAGAGGTGTCTGTGATGATGATAATGAGGGTGTTTATCGTCACCGGCTCCGTGCTCTGAGGTCTGCATTAACTCCCTACCCTGACCAGCCGCCGTGGCGAAGTGGTTAGCGTTGCGGACTCCGGCTGGGAGGTCGTGGGTTCGAATCCATCAGAGTCATGCGAGTTTTTCTGCCCGACGGCTCCTACCAGAGTTGAGTTTGCTGCGAACTCAGTTGGGAAGACTGGGACACACAGTCGAGTTTCATCCACTTAATGGATACGTTTCTGAGAGTGTTGCTCAAATTTCCTGACCAACACTGCAGGTGCCTGTATCTTTTAAGCCTGGTTGACGCCGGGATGTATTATGAAATGAAGCGTAGAGTACAGCCCTGTCATGTAGTCTCAGACCGAAATGGAAATCCGTAGCATCATCTTAATCATCCCCATTCTCATCAATCAGCATAAAAAAATGTCTCAAATTCTGTGGCCCTTCATGCCCTGCTCTCATGGTGACCTCAATTTCGATGTCCTCTCCACGTCTGTGGCCTTGGATTGGTTTCGTCGGGGTCACCGGTATCGGCGATTCCATGGGGGCTGTCGTTGGACGGACGTGGTGGCGCCCTCCAGAGGGAGAGCTCACTCACGCCGGCTCCGCGACTAAGTAATTATTGTCACCAGTAGGGGGCTTAGTAGGCGGTGTCCTGCGTATGTTAGATCAGAACAGGCGCCACTGAACACCACTGAAGTGACTCGGCAGCAGTGCAGTGTCTCCTCCGGTGGGTTGCCTCTTGACGACTTGACTTTGACTGCTCCCTGTGGACTGCCGGTGCCGGGGCTGCGGCGGGGCCGACCGGGCTGTGGCTGTGGACAAGGTGTCGGAATGAGCGGCGTGGGTGACTGCCTCTGAGGTGGCGCAGAGGTTGGGACAGCAAAAAACAAAACAAAAACAAAAACACCAACAACAAACAAACAAAAAACCCTCCCTACCCTGTCATGTCCACTTCCACGTCGTCCATTTGCTCACTCTCTTGACCTGTTCTCTCTCTTTGCCCCTCTCTCAATCTCTCTCTCTCTGTCTGTCTCTCTGTCTCTTGCTCTCTCTCTCTCTCTGTATGCCTACCTGCCTGTCTGTCTGTCTGTCTTTGTATCTGTCTCTGTCTCTGTCTGTCTGTCTCTCTGTCTGTGTGTCTTCCTGTTTGTCTGCCTACCTGTCTCTCTGTCTGTCTGGCTATCTGTCTGTCTGTCTGTCTCTCACTGTCTCTCCCTCTTTCTCTCTATCTGTCTGCCTGTCTCTCTGCCTGTCTCTGTCTGTCTGCATGTCTGTCCGTATGCCTGCCTGCCTGCCTGCCTGCCTGCCTGCCTGCCTGTCTCCCTGCTCTCTCTCTCTCTCTCTCTCTCTCTCTCTCTCTCTCTCTCTCTCTCTCTCTCTCTTTCTCTCTCTCTCTGCCTGCCTGCCTGCCTGCCTGCCTGCCTGCCTGCCTGCCTGCCTGCCTGCCTGCCTGTCTGTCTGTCTGTCTGTCTGTCTGTCTCTCTCTCTCTCTCTCTCTCTCTCTCTC
>JAFLJL010017991.1:2500-15702 GCA_018398815.1 Conus ventricosus
GTCGTGGAATTGCAGCGCCCTGCTGTGGCTGAAGAGCCCGATAACTCGAGCGGGGGCCCACTCTGTGCAGTGGCTGCAGGTAAAGTCCTTGATCATCCAGTGTCTATGGGTGGCCCACGCCATTCTTTGCGTCTGCGGCGCTTCCGTTCTTCCTTCCCACTGGGCCTCTCAGCTCTGCTCCAGCATGCTGGTGCCACCTTGATGGTGGACCGCCACTGACCCGGTCCCCAACACACACAAAGTGGACAGAAAGAACAGTACGAATAACTGAGGAGCAATCCGGATTCAAATGAAATTATTATGTAATGTAATAATATTTTACTCTTATAACGCTAGTAGAACAACTATTTACTACATAACAATAAACGTCATGCTGCTCTTTGTAGTTTTTAAGACGGGACGTAGATTCTGTTAATCGTGACATTTCATGGAGGCAGTTTACGTGAAACCTGGTGTGAATGGCAAGTTTATGGCACTTTGCGGAGTACTATAAATAACGGTTTAGCATGTGTTCTGGATAAGAAGAACTACACAGAATTTTTCTGTGGTCCACGTGGCGTCAAGCAAGGGTGTCTTTAGAGCCCTCTAACGTTCCTCCTCCCTTTTTCATCAACAAATTAGCAGTGAAAAGGTCCACAACAGGAGAGCGCGAAATCAAATTGTACCAAGGAACTAATGTTTGTAATGCTTTTTGCCGATGAAAGCCATTTCTTGTCCAGCATCAGCGTTTGGTTAACATAGTCAGACTAAATGCACTGAAAGAAGAAGCTGACCGATTATATTTGACTGTTATATTCTTAACAAACAAAATTAAAATGGTCCCTTGATGGGGATCTCTTTTGGGCAAAAAACCCCTGTTGTATGACAGTGTTGCAATGAGAAGCTGTTGAATGCTTACACCCGAGAATTTCGGATGATATTTACAACGGGAATTTAACAAACATGCGAATGAATCAAGTTGCAAGGAAAGAAAGAGTGAGTGCCATGAAATCCTAGGGTCATTGCGAAAGCAAAATTCTTTTGAATGCATGTGTGTGTTTTTTCTGTTTTGTTTTTTCGTTTTGTTTTTAATTTGGATATAAGAAAAAGAACAATGCTACAAAAATGGTACAGCTGAAGTATGGGGGGTCTTTGAAACAATAAGCTAGTGGGAAAAAAAGTTCACTGGTTTGCCACAAAAGGTATTTCGTAATTGTAAATGTTGTCACAAATTTGTTCCTGTGAAACCACTGGGGTACGCTTTTTTTATGAGAACATGTATCAACATATAAGATTCTGACCTAACCAAGCATTTGACGCTTTCTCTCAGCTAACTTTGAGACAAGCGGTGATATGATGCCAGGGGCAGAAACAATATGGGAACGAAAACTGGGCGTAACGTGTAAAAACAGGTGTACCCGAAAATGGATTTTAGGATTGGTGTGGCTATCCACAGCGAGTAGGGCCAGAACAGAGCTTTAAGTAATAATTCAAAATCGTTTGACTGCGTGTTATAAACAGGACTGACATACTAATATGGAAAGCAAGGGAAAAATATATCGGCTCTTCTCGTATGAAATATTTTTTTCAAGCAGTAAATACATTGCAGTGATTAAAATAAAGGCGTGTGCTACACTTCGTAAAATTCAGATTGAGAACTCCCCTCCAGTCTATCCTTTCTCCTCCCTGTCTGTCTGTCTGGTCTGTCTCTTAACAGCCCTGAAATATCTCCTTGTCTCTTTATGTCCATCCTTCTCTCCTCTCTCTCTCTCCTTCTCTGCTCTCTCACCTCCTCTCCTCTCTCTCTCTACTCTCTCTCACTCTCTCTCTCTCCTCTCTCATCTCTCTCTCACCCCTTCTGTTTTTCCCCCCACTGGCCCACCTTCGTCCCCTCCTCCCCAACGTCCCATCCAACCTGCAGTCCCATTTTCATCCCCTGGGCCCCTCTCCCCACCCCCCATCTTCTTTGGCACCTCTCCTCTCCGGCGCCTCCTCCCCCCCACCCCTTCCCCCACACACACCTTCTCTTCCCATCCCACCATCACTCTTCTGACGTGCGTCACGTGACGATCAACCTCTCATGTACAAGGGCTGTGATTTTCTTCTCGATGAATACAACATGTTTATAGCACATTGGTGACACTGAGAGCAGCTACTCAAGAATCACCTGTTGTTGCTTTGTTTAACGAGTTGTTTTACTGTGACTTTTTGGCTGCGTGGGTTGTTGGCTGTGTTATTCCTTTATCGGTGTTGCACCCTGTTATAACTTGATGATTTGTACAGATGTTTCTACTGTGACTTTTCTGCTGGTGTGCTGATTATTCCTTTACCGGGTGTTGCCCTGTTTATGAATTATTTATGAGTTCTGTTCTTTCATGTCTTGCTGGTTCTCCAGTCTGCTTTCGAGACCTCTCTTTTCGCAGCGGTCTTTTTTTCTTTTCTTATGTTTTTCCCCTTGTTTATAATAACTTTGGTTGCAAACTCTTCATCTACTATTGATCTGGTCTGGGTAATTTGGCATACACTCATGCAAGTCAATATTTATTTTCGTCCTGGTATATTTTTAGTCTTGGTCATTAAAGATGAGGAAAAGGCACAGCGATATGTCTTCTCACTCTCACTCTCTACCTTCTCTCTCTCCCCTCTCTCTCACTCTCCTCTCTCTCTCTCTCTCTCCTCTTCCTCTCTCTCTCACTCTCTCTCTCTCTCTCTCTCTTCATATTCCCTAATATATGGGTATTCCTTCATTAGCTCCAGATTCTGAAAGTTTCCTGTTATTCCCATTGGCCATAGCTGCTACTCGTTGTCATTAACAATCGGTTTGTAAAATAACTGACCAAGTTGAGATTTATTTGTTAAAAGTTCATACATTTTGTGTCCCCCCCCCCCTTCACATCCTCCCCCCCCTCCCCTGTACCACCTTCTCTATACCCTTAACATTCTCTACATCCCTGTTATCTCCCACCTTTTCCCCCCTCCCATCCTTCCTTCCCAATCGCCATCTGATTTGGACGGATTCTCTTCCATAGCTCCCCCTTTTCCCCCCACCCTTCCTTCCTTCCATCGCCTTCTGATTTGGTCCGTTTCACTTGCCATTCTCCCCCTTTTCCCCCCCACCCATCCTTCCTTCCATCGCCATCTGATTTGGTCCGTTTCTCCTTCCATTCTCCCCCTTTCCCCCCCACCCCTTCCTTCCTTCCATCGCCAATCTGTTTTGGTCCTTTCTCTTTCCATTCTCCTCCTTTTCCCTTCCCTCTCCCCCCTCCTTTCCCCCACCCTACTCTCTCTCTCTCTCTCTCGCCCTTTCCCAGTCTTTCTAACCTGTACTGACTCTACACAAACCAGTATACAGTACTATCGTTTTTTCGGGGTGTTCAATGACATTCCCCTCGCGGCCGAGAGAAAAGATAAAGACGTCATTCAGGAGGCCTCGTATTAGATCACCATCACCTTAAACATTTGGATACTGTAATCATTGACATTTTTTTCTAATACTTCAATCATTTTTAGCGTTCTGTCATGTTGTTCATTTAGATACAGTTATTTTAAGTTTTTACCAGAAATGCAATAGTTGTGAGGTGAGAGTGTACGTGTGTGTGTGTGTGTGTGTGTGTGTGAGTTGTGTGTGTGTGTGTTGTGTTGGTGTGTGTGTGAGTGTGTGTGTGTGTGTGTGTGTGTGTTTGTCTGTGTGTGCGTGTGTGTGTGTGTGTGTGTGTGTGTGTGAAGTGTGTGTGTGTGTGTGTTGTGTGTGTGTGTGTGGCGTGCGTATTGTGTAGTGTGTGTGTGTGAGTGTGCTGTTGTGGGTGGTGTGTGTTGTTGTGTGGTGTGGCGTGCTGCGTGCGTACGTGCGTATTGCCGTGCGTGCGTGCGTGCGTGTGTGCATTGCGTGCGTTTCTGCGATGTTTACCCGATGCAATAAATGACCGGGAGAACACAGCAGGACCTTCTAGATTGGGAAAAAAAAACACCTAAGAGATCAACAGCAAGAGTGTCATTGATCAGATAGAATACGAACTCAATCACATGAAAACACAATCAGTCTGATCGAACCCAATGAGCAATTGAAAACAGACTAGAAAGAGGACTCATCTTAAGGGATGAGAAGAGCGCCCGTTTAGAGGAGGCCCGCAGCCGAGAGAATCTGGTGTCCAAGCTACAGTTTTGGTCTCGCAATCTTGTGCCCGAGGTTGCGGGTTCGAATCACGGCCAAGCCGGATTGGTACAAGTAATTTGTCACGTCGGAGTTAGCATTGGTTTCTGACTCCATTGGCCAACACAGATCCTTTGAATGAGATATAAACAAGGTCCGGTGGGTGTGAACGCATTCATTACATCTTGCACACACGTAAAATCCGATCACAAACTTTCCAAAGAGAAAGGCCCCAGTTTGGCCGTTGGTATGGATGACACTTACACATAGCATGCACCCTGCGTGCGAAATCGAAAGAATGAAGAAGTAAGAAACTGAGTGAACGATATTGACTGGATGGCACGGGAAACGACTGAAATAAAGTCCCGGCAGGCGACTCTTCCTACCGGCACTACCTTGTAGGCAGCCCGTTGCGTACACGAGAGTGACTTGTCATCGCCTGAACATTTGTAAAGCGCTATACGAGGGCCACCCCATAAGTTCTCGGATGGGAAAAGATGAAGTACACTGGCAATTTCTTACTTTACCAGCCGGTCTTTTCAAAGTATCCTCCATCAGCGTGTATGCACTTTTCCATCCTCTAAACCAACGAATCCACCACCCCACCCACTCCGACGTTAGGTATCCCAGAAATCAAGACCTCGGCAAAACGCTCGGGCATCTTCGGGGCTTCAAACCGGCTTTCCTTTCAGTTGTATTTTTTCAAGCGAGGAACAAAACGAAGTCACAAGGAGCTATTCCGAAATAACGGAGGATGAGTGGACAACTGTTCTCTTCTCTTGCAAGAAGTCTACAATTGCAGCTGCCGTGTGGCGTTGTCCCGGGTGGAGGGAGAAGGTGGCTGATACCGGTCCGATGGTCGCCGTGCACTCCAGCCACGAACACTTTTGGCAGGCAGGTGTTGTACCATTCAGCGTCACATGGTCTTCTTTCCAGAAGCGGTACAGTAGTCACAGGGCCGGATTCTTGCGAAGAAAACTGCAATCATTGCTTTGTGCAGCTTCTTGATCTCTTAAATTTCACAGGTGGAGTTTCCCCTGGAAACTCCAAACTGACGACTACTGCGTTAGTTTCGGGGTCAAACTGGGTAAACATAGTTTCGTCACCTGTGACGATATTGAGACCCTATCTGAATCTACCGTTCGTCTAAGTTTTTGCAGCATAAACAGGCACCATTAAACCCTAGCCCACCTCTGCCCCCCAGTCAGCTGGTGGGGCACCCAACGGGCGCAACGCTCCCGTACAGAGAGATTCTGCCGAAGAATGCGGTCTAAGCTTCCTGTTGAAAGGTTTAGAGTATCCATGAGGTCCATCCTCCTGATTCGCGGATTTTCTGTCTAATCTGGCCTTCACTGTGCTCACGTTTCCCAATCGGTGGTAACCTGAAACTGGACTTCCACAACGTTCACGAACTTGCAACACATGGTAACCAAACTGAAATTCTTTGAACCCACCTAGGGACTGTGATAATGATGAACCTTGTCGCCAAAAACAGTTTGTCAAACTTATAAACTTTCATTGAAAGCTTCCTTTCAAGATAGTCATAATAAAATCATTGGCACGAAAAACTCTCCCAAGACAGGCTTCAGTAACACTTTGAAAACGCCCCCCCTTGCCATCCATTTTGCTGTCTGGAACCAAATTTGGCTCTGACGATTTCAATCATTTTACTGTGTCAAGCTATTATGACATCGCTTGTGATGATGATATAAAAATAGAAATTATGACGTCAGTGGTTTCTGCGCATCCGAGACTTATGGTGGTGGCCCTCGTATAAATGCTATGTTGTTGTTGTTACTATTATCATTACTATTATTATATTGTTTATTATCATCATTATATACTATTGCTGTTGTTGTTCCCTCTCCCTTCTTCTTCGGTATACTATTGTCACTATTATTATCAATAATTTTACTATCATTGTCATCATCATTATTATCATTATCGTCATCATTATTACTAAAATTATCAATAATATTGTATGTTGAGTTGTACTTCTCTTCTTATTATTATCATCATCATCATCATCATCATCATCATCATCATCATAATTATTGCTATTTATTATAATTATTATCATCAACATTATTATAATAAGACTTGAGACAAGAGATGACTGGAGCCCTTAAAGGCAGTGACCAAGCATCAGCTGAACGAAGTATGCAAGGGGAATGTGTCACGGAGGACACACAAATGTACCCAACCGAGCTGTTCGTGGCTACGTGGGTACGACATTCGACTTAAGACGGGACTTGATCTTTGGCGCCCATCACCCCGAAGGTTGAGTTCGAATCCGGCAGTGCGAAAATACTTCTTGACAGCAAGGTCATTTGGATCCATGACCTGAATGCGTTATCCGGTTCTGTTTACATGTAAGGAGTTCTGGTTCCAACTCTTGTCTGAGACGGGTGGTCGGAGAGAGCTGGGGTGATATGGGGGTGGGGGGTGGTGGGGGGGGGCGTACTTCTTGAAAGAATGCTGCTGTTAATCCTCCCCCCCCTCCACCTCTCCTCCTCTGACTGTGTTCTCCACTGTTCTGTCCTCTGTCTTCCCTCTCCGTGTCTGTCTCTCGTCTGTCTTTCTGTCCGTTTCTGTCTGTCTGTCTGTCTGTCGCTGTCTTCGTCCTCTCTCTCTCTCATCTCTCCTCCCCTCATCCTCTCTCCTCCAACTCTACTCTGTTCCTCATCTCCTCTCTCTCTCTCTCTCTGTGTCTCCCTCTCTCTCTCATCTCTGTCTCTCCTCTCTCTTTCGCTCCCCTCCCTCTCTGCTCTCTCCTCAACTCTCTCTCCTCTCCTCTCTCTCTCTCTCTCTCTGGTGTCTCCCCTCTCTCTCTCTCCTCTCTCTCCTCTCATCGCTCCTCTGTCTCCTCTCTCTCTCTGTCGTCTCCTCTCTCTCTCTCTATCTGGTCTCCCCCCACTCTCTCTCTCTCTGTGTCTCCTCTCTCTCTCTCTCATGTCTCTCGCTCACTGTCCTCCTCTCTCTCTCTCTGTCTCCTGTCTCCCCTCTCTCTCTCTCTCTCTCACTCTCTCCTGGTCTCCTCTCTCCTCTCTCTCTTCTGTCTCCTCTTCTCTCTCTCTCTCCTCTCTCTCTCTCTCTCTCTCATACCTTCCTCTCTCTCTTCCTCTCTCTCTCACACCTCTCTCCTCTCCCTCTTCTCTCTCTCTCTCTCTCTCTCTCTCTGTCCCGCTGCTGGCTGGCCTGTTTCGTTTCTGGGTCCCCCCCTTTTTTTGTTGACACTCTGCTCCCCCCCCCCCCCCCCCCACACACGCATACAATACACCTAAACACACAGACACAGATACAGAACACATTCACAGACACAGACACAGACAGACATGACAGACAGACAGACAACACACACACACACACACCACACACACACACACACACACACACACACACACACACACACACACACACACACACACACTACCACAACACTACACTTCACTATACTACACTACAACTACACTACACTACAACCACACACACACACACACACACACACACACACACACACACACACACTCACACACACACACACACACACGGACACACATACACACACCTACTAACGTCGCTAGCGCACAACACACCCACACAAACACAAAACCCACACACACACCACACACAAACACACACACACACACACACACACACACACACACACACACACTCCCACACACACACAAACACACGTCACGCACAGCACAGCACGCACGCACACACACACACACGCACGCACGCACGCACACAACGCACGCATCGCACCACACGCACGCACGCACCACGCACGCACGCACGCACGCACGCACGCACACCACACACACACTACACACACACTACACACACCACACACATACCCTTGCACACTTGTTATAAAAAAATAACAACGTTAAAAGCTCTGAGCTATCTGGTTTTGGCAAAACCCTTAACAAAAATCGAACCAGGCTGTTACAAAAAAAAAAAAAAAAAAGCTGGGCGCACAGGACCTACATCAAAAAACATTTTAAAAACAGATGCAAATAGAGAAGACAAAACATAAGACAAAAAAAAATCAGAAAACTTTTTTCATCTATCAAGCCGAAGATAAGAAAGAAAAAAAGATTATAATGATCATCAGACATAATCCCATCGTATTGTTAGCATCAAGAAAGTGACAGGTTCTCGTGGAACGGATTAAGAGAGAAGCTGTCTGCAAATATGCTTTGACAATGGGCGACTCCAAAGTACCTGCTTAATCCGCACTGAATTAGGCAGTTGGTTCTTGCGGGGGTTTCTCCCTCCTTTTCTTTCTTTCTTCTCTTTCTTTTACTTTTCTTTCTTTTTCCTTTCTTCTTTTTCTTTCTTTCTTTTTTTTTTCTCCTTTATGAGACATGGACAAAACTCTTTGTTATCACTCTCGTACACGCTGTCCTCTCTGTGCTCTTTTTCTGTGTCCTGTCTGTGTGTCTGTCTGTGTGTCTGTCCTGTGTGTCTGTCCTGTCAATCTATCTCTCTCTTTCTCTCACTTTCTCTCTCTCTCTCCGCACTCTCTCTCTCTCCTCTCTCCTCATCCCTCTCATCTCCGTTCTCTCTACCACCTCCTCTCTCTCTATCGTCTCTCTCCCCTCTCTCTCTCTCTCTCTCCAGAAGGCTGGATGTAAAAAATAAAAAAAAGCATTTCTGCTTAAGCCATTACCCTCTTAAAATAAAATTCGTTCGTTTCATTTCGTTCACTCCCCCCACCCCCCACCCTCTCTCTCTCTCTCTCTCTACCCTCCCTCTCCTGCTTCCCTCCCTAATCTCTATCCCCCCTCCCTTCCCCCACCCCCCTACCCTCTCTCTCTCTCGTCTCTCCTCTCTCACTCCTCCCACCCCCTCCCACTCCCTCCCTTCCCTCCTCTCCTCTCTCACGTGTTTGTGGTGCGAGTATAAATATGGTGTGTGTGTGTTGTGTGTGTGTGTGTGGTGTGTGTGTGTGTGTGAGTGTTGTGTGTGTGATGAGAGAGAGGGAGGGATGGAGGTAGGAGCACGCGCGTGCGCGCCTACCCTGTTCGATAGTCTTGCATTTGCGCGCTTAGTGGTATATGTTGAAAAGAGAATGGTGGGGAATGACTGTGCTGCAATGAACCTGATTCGTTTTCTTGAGAGTCCTGCAGGATGAATGGGAATTCCCCCTTTGAAAAGAGAATATACTAAAAAAAGCTAATTTTCTAGAACTATTGCGGCGCGCTTCCCATGGAACTTTTAAAGGTTACGTTCCTTTTCAGTTCTATATTTGTTTTTCACACCTTTGTGTGTTAATTTTTTTTTTTTCAGTTAGAAAAATATTTTTCAGTTTGATTTGAATAGTTTGCTTTTTTTGGTTTTGTTTTCTTTTTTGCCTGCGTTATGACTAGTACAAGCAGATACCATGTCCAGTTAGGACCAATTGCGCATGCTCTTCAAGTAAGAGGGAAATTTTTGTTCAAACTAAATGGATGAAACAAACAAGCAAAACAAACTCACACACGCTCCGGGCAACACACACACACACCCACACACACACACACACCAACACACACACACACAACACCCACACACACACACCATCACACACACACACACAACACACACCACACACACACACACAACACATAAACACACACCCACACACACACACACACACACACCACACAACCCACACACTCACACAACACAACACCCACCACACACACACACACACAGTGCCTGCACGCACACGTACACACGTGCGCACACACGCACACACATTCTCTCTCTCCTCTCTCACTTCTCACGTATCCTCTCTCACTCCCCTCTCTCTCACTCACCTCTCGTGTGTGTGTGTGTGTGTGTGGAGTGAGTGTGTGTGAGTGAGTGTGAGTGTGTGTAACAACTAGGACGTTGTAACACGGTCGTTGAATCAGAGATCGTGTTGTAACATTAGCACGTTGTAACTGCGGTTGAAGCTGAGATCGTGTGTAACATTAGGAACGTTGTATAACGGCGTTGCAGCAGGACCGTGTGAAACAATAGAACGTTGTAACGGCTGTTGACAGCAGAGACCGTGTTAACATTTAAAAACGATGGTACCGCGGTTGCAACAGAGATCGTGGTGTAACATTAGAACGTTGTAACCGGCGGTTGATTCAGAGATCGTGTGTATACACCAACGTAGCAACAGTGCTTGAAGCAAACGGCGTTAAAGCAAAGATCTTGATGTAGCATCAGGACGTTGTAACGGCGGATGAACAAAGATAGTGTGAAAACATCCACGACGTTTGTAACGGCGGTTGAAGCAAAGATTGTGTGTAACATCAGGACGTTGTAACGTGGCTGAGCAAAGATCTGTGTAAAACATCAAGACGTTGTACCCGACGGTTGAGAAGCAGAGATCGTGCGTTACATCCAGGACGTTGTAACGGTGGTTGAAGCAAATATCTCGAGTAGTAACATCAGGACTGTAACGGCAGCTCAAAAGCAAAGAACGTGTTGCAACATCAGGACCTAGTAACATGCGGTTGACAGCAAAGAACGTGTGAAACCTCATAGACGTTGTAACAGCGGTTGAGAAGCAAAGATCAGTGTAACATTAAACGTATGTAACAGAGCGGTGAAGCAAAGAGCTTGGTGTAACATCAAGGTGTTGTAACAGCGGTATTAGAAGCAAAGATCGTGTGTTAACATCTCGACAGGTGTAACGTCGCTTGATCAAGAATGTGTGCACATCAGGACGTTGTAACCGCGGTTGAAGCACATATCATGTGTACCACAGGACGTTGTACGGCAGCTGAAGCAAAGATCGTGTTGTAACATCAGACGTTTGTAACAGCGTATGAAGCAAAGATCGTGTGTAACATCAGACGTTGTAATCCGCGGAAGAAGCAAAGATCGTGTGTTTTACTGAGGTCACGACTGAGTTTGTAACGCGGTTGACGGCAAGAAGAACGATGTAACAAGCAGGGGGGGGTATCGTTAGTAACGTGGGCGAAGCAAAGATCGTGTGTAACATCAGGACGTTGAAACGGCAGCTCAGGAAAGATACGTGTGCAACATCAGACCTTGTAACAGCGGTGAAGTCAAAGATCGTGTGTTAACATCATGACGTGTAACAGCCGGTTGACGCAAAGATCGTGTGAGTAACATTAGAACGTATGTAACAGCGGTGAAGCAAAGAGCGTGGAGTAACATCAGGGTGTAGTAACAGCGGTTGAAGCAAAGATCGTGTTAATCATCTCGACGATGTAATGGCGCTGAGCAAAGATCGTGTGCAACATCAGGACGTTGTAAACCGCGGTTGAAGCAAACAGATCATGGTGTAACATCAGGACGTTTGTAACGGGCAGCCAGCTGAAGCAAAGAGCGTGTGAAACATCATGAAGGACGTTGTAACAGCGGTTGAAGCAAAGAACGTGTGTAACATCAGGACGTTGTAACCGCGGATGAAGCAAAGATCGTGTGTATACATCACGACCGTTGTACTGCGGTTGAAGCAAACATCTGTGGAAAACAACAGGACGAATGAAAACGGTGCTGAAAAGCAAGATCGTGTGTAACATCAGGACGGTTGTAACGGCAGCTCAAGGAAAGATAGTGTGCAACAACAGGACCTTGTAACAGCGGTTGAAGCAAAGAACGTGTGTAACATCATGACTTGGTAACGCGGTTTGACGCAAAGATCGTGATGTAACATTAGAACGTTGTAACAGCGGTTGAAGCAAAGAGCGTGTGTAACATCAGGGAGTTGTAACGCTGTTGAAGCAAAGATCGTGAGTCACGTCCTCGACTTTGTAACGGCGGTTGAGCAAAGTAACGTGTGCAACATCAGACGTTGTAACCGCCGGTTGAAGCAAAGATCATGTGTAACATCCGGACGTTGAAACGGCAGCTGAAGCAAAGGACGTGTGATAACATCAGGACGTTGTAACAGCGGTGAACAAAGAATCGTGTGTAACATCAGGACGTTGTAACCGGGGCGGTTGAAGCAAAGATCGTGTGGTTACATCACGCACGTTGTAACGGCGGTTGAAGCCAACGATCGAGTGAAACATCAGGACTTGTAAACGTGGCCTGAAGCAAGATCGATGTGTACAACAGGACGTTGTAACGTGGATGAAGAAAACGGGCGGGTGAAGCAAAGATCGTGTGTTTACAACAGGAACGTTGTAAACGGCGGTTGACAGTAACACTCGGTGCCGTCCTAGTGGCACAGCTCAGGTCAGATCAATAACCAGGAGTCTAAAAGGAATCCAGCCAGCCAGCCATTCCGCTGAACTGTATCCTCCCCCCCCCCCCACCCACACCCCCCACCCCCCCTCCCACCGCACTCCCTCCCCCCCCCCTCCCCCCCGCCCCCCCCCCCCCCCCCCCCCCTCCCACGACACACTCCCGCGGGAGGTCAAGGTTCAATCAGCCACTGATTGCTTACCTTTTCTGTCTGTCTGTCAGTCTGTCTGTCTGTCTGTCCCTGACTGTCTGTCTGTCAATAAGATCAGAACAACAAACCCTAAACCGATATTATTATCAACACTTGGTGAAAAGATGAGGAATAAACCATAAAAGTGGTGGTCCAGATCTTACTTAAAAAGGGCGAATCCTTGGAGTAAGTGGTACAGAGGCTGTGGGGGGGGGGGGGCGGGGGAGGGGGGGGGGGGGGGGGGAGGGGGGGGAACTCAGTGAGAACTGCATTTACAGTGAGAGACCCGTCCACTCTTGACCAGGTTCTTCGCTCTTCCGAATGTCTATGGTTTGTCTCTTCCCCCTCCGCAACCCCATCCCCACCACCACCCCCCCCCCCACCCCCAATCGTTTTATCTCCCCCCATTTCCAGCCGTCCACTTCTTCCAATCTGGACTAAGCTGGTCCTTATCCCATGCTGGGGGTGTTGAGTGATAGCTTTGCGATTCTATTCGATCTCAAGCTTGGTGATTCAGGAAATGTTTCGTATTCCTCTTCGAATCCTGGTATTTGGACAAACCGCTAAGATGACCCCCGGAAGGAAAGAAGATAAGCTGTTCGTATACAGACAAGGCTGTTTCCACTCGTCCTACCCCCTCTCCCCCCACCCCCCCCCTCACCCCATCTCCACCTG